>UZAF01018505.1:3833-32441 GCA_900617895.1 Haemonchus placei | reverse complement strand
TGTATGCTTCTGTGAGCAACGATGACTCTTCAACAAAAATCTGAAACAAAAAAACATTTGAATCAAACTAATACAGTTTACATACGCCATAGTATCTTTCTAACAAATTTCATTAAAACCACTCCAAGAGATCTATGAAATTAGAAATAAAAATTACATCTCCAATAGTACTGTCATCATTCCACGTGTCAAGCACTTGTCCCATCCTCTGAACGATTTTGTCGTGGGCCTTACGCATCACAGCGTACACACCAAACATAATATCGTTTGCATCCGTCGGGACGTGTATGTTCTCTTCGAAAAGCTGGAAACAGAATGGAATGTGTAACTGTGCCTCAACATTTTGGCAGTGTATGCCTTGTTATAAGAGCAAATGTTGTGAGGGAAGACTGAGTGACAAAAAGAAAATGAGCGGTATAAGTAATTTTAAATGGATAAAGACAAAAACCGCACTCTGAAAGTAGCCAGTCACTTATTTACACTGTGGCACGCTCGGAAAATGGTACCCGAATCGGCCTCGCTTCAGTGCTTCATCAATCTTCATCTCTCTTTTTCGAACGAATACTACTAAGCTTTCGCGAATAATAATGATTGACATACCCTCACGAGGAAATCCGACGCCTTCAAGCAATTAACTTCAGTTTTGAATAGTTCCAAGCAGAGTTGATAGCGTTTGTACTTCTTGGCACTACATTCTTCTCGCCTTCTGAAATCGAACGTGTGTAATTCGATGAAAAAATGTACCACAAAGGGAATAAGGTGATAACATTCCAAAATTTTGGAATTATCAAAGGGTTTTCAACGAAAACTCATACAACAGAATAAATACCATGTCACCGTGCACTAATTTCTTCGCCGCCATTTGCAACAAATACCTACCAGGTTATAAGCAAACTTATTGAAAGACTTCAAATCCAAAAAATTATTTAATTCATGAAAATCACGTAATCCTTGATTTTGGAAGTTTAAAACACAGCAAGGAATTTGTCTATATCACAAATATTGCATTTTGTTATTCAACATCTCGGAAAGGATCTTGGAAAATTTTTTATTTATTTTTATTTATTTATTATTTTATTTTCAACACGAAGCAAAGTGAAGAACAAAATGGCACACAGTTTACCTCCATTTCGTAAAATGAAACGCATACTTACCTTCGCTGAAACTTCAGAAAACTATTTCGAGGTCGAAGCCGTGGTGCCGGTTCTACCCATGTGTACTCGAAACACTTCTCGTTGGCACACCATCCCAAATCCATGCTCTGTTGGAACCACTGAAATAACTTCACTTTGAAACTTGTATCTTTGAGAAATTAATATTCAAAAATATAGAATAAAGTGCGTCTCACATCCATAGTGATGAGATATTTTCCATGGCAGGATGCCGGTGGTCGTACGTCAGGAGCAACGACAACATGGGTAGCTTCTAATGTTGAGGTGGTTACATGGCCTCCTGCAGAGGTTAGAAGATGAACGATATCACAAACAAACTATTCGGTATACTTAGCAGCGCCGTCTACACGGGCAGTGAACATTCCAAACTTTTCTAACCATTTGACTCTACAGTACGAGCATGATCCTCAACAATCTCGTCGTTGAAGCCCAAAAAAACAATAGTCAGGCCTGCAAAACGTGGGAGCCGGCACTCCTCTGCCTAAAAAATAAATAATCGGAAATCGGTCACAATCTGTTTTAAAAATTACATACCACTCTTTCGATGTCGTCTGGTGGCTCCAATCGTTGGCATCGTTCCAAAAACTCTTGACTGACTATGAGAATGCCTAAGGCTACAGCTCTCTGAAACACGATTAAGTAGGTATAACACTGTCGGTAGTCTACTTGTGGCCAAGTGATTCGAGTATTTAAATAACCAAAAAGGCCATTACAGTAATAAAAGGAATCCAAGGTGTAAAACCAGTTGTTTCAAACAAATAAACAGCGCCACTTTTCGCTTTCTAGCTTATTGGAACTCTTGTGAGACGATTCAACAGTCCAAGAGGCACTGTACAACTCACCCTATAGAGGGAGTCCGTGACACTGCCAGCGACCAAATACTTCGTGCGTGAAGAGAAGTGCTTCACTCTTACGGCGGTCGCATCCTTCAGCCGTGATAACCACTCCTCCCGTCTTGGAACAGAAGAGCCCAACGTGATGACCGTCTTCCGATGAGCCAAGTTGTGTTCCTTGCCCATCTTCCTTAAGATTACTCTAATTCATTGTCAAGCAATAAGTGAAGCTGGAATGCTCAAAAGAAATGGATCAAATTGATTCGGAGAACGTTCAAGTCTCTAAATGCCTGCGCATTTGCGATTTCTTTCAATAGTTCGTCTTTAATCTTTCATCTTGAAAACATTTGAAAGCTTCCCCGACACGCTAAATGGAGCAGAAGCAAGCACCATTCATAAGGGAGTAGTTATTTGGTGGCAAAACCTTATAGCACAAGAGTAGCCCAGAAACCCAGGCGCCCACTAGGCTAATTTCAAAAAGCGATAAAACTCATAAGGTTGCAGAGATAAAAAATCAACAATAATCTCATTCGCACAAACATTGGCCGCACTGATAACGTCCCATTGCTCACCGCTTGTAATCACTCTGAGCAAATGCCGTAACTAATTTCAGAAATTTGTGAAGGATGAATGACAAAGTGTTCTGACATTTGTCAATTTCGTATTTTGGATGGCCCCGTACTCCAGTCAGAATCGCAGAAGCATATTAAATGGGTATTTTGCCTATGAAGACCTGTAGTGTCCGGCGAATGTACAAATCAGTACTTCTATCCCAGATAAGGCCGGTGCCAGTGAACGATCTCTTAGAAAAGTTTTGTTGGCCTGGGCGTATCGAGCCGGGAGCTCAAGTGGTAGTGGGCCACTTGGAAATATCACACGATTTGACAGCACTAGTAATTAAAAGATCTAATTTTGATAGGAATCTTCACTGTGTTCAAACCAAAACATTGGTGCCTTTTGTTCATTCATCAACGACGCCACGCAA
This sequence comes from Haemonchus placei, assembly GCA_900617895.1. Taxonomy (NCBI): domain Eukaryota; kingdom Metazoa; phylum Nematoda; class Chromadorea; order Rhabditida; family Trichostrongylidae; genus Haemonchus; species Haemonchus placei. The sequence goes on along the minus strand of UZAF01018505.1, from coordinate 29,451 downwards.
TCTGACAAAACATGAAGTGACGCCTGCGAAGCTGGCCCATGTTTTGATCATTGGGCCAAAAACTCGTTGTTCCCAAAGCAGACCGAGAAAGGGAATGGACGAAAATGGAGAAATGGCTCAGGCACGAAACTGATTGAAAGGTATGAAGCTTTGATCAAGCAAACATATCGAAGAATTTCGACACCTCTGGCATCCCTCTTGAGATTGAAAGAAAATTAACATCGGAATCTCCAGAGATCCAAATCTGCAGTTTCCGCTGAAAGCGACATGATCTCAAAAACGGCGAAATGAAACCCCGCTCTTACGTGACCTCGATTTTCAAATACAAGGACGCTAGGCGCGCCGGTTTATCGTTACACGACTATCTGAGACCCAGTATAGTAAAAGTCAGCTAGAAAAGTCGAAATGTTAAGAAGGAAAAGAAACTATGGAAGGGACTGATTTCAACTGTTAGATGAAGATTCCGTAAGATCAGATTGTTTTGAAGATGCCGTAGAGATGTTTTCCAAACGAGAGCTACATGAAGAAATGTTTTCCTTTGTCACCGCTCCTGTTTTTGTTGTCTTACTGACCGAAAATCATTACAATAACAAGAGAGTTTACAGCTATTCTTCTCAAGTGGTTTTCGAACTCCTCCCAACTCAACTTTTTTGCTCGCTTCATAGATCTGTGAAACTGTTACTGATAGCACAACTTGATGTCAAGCCAAATTGCACGTCACTGCAACTGATTAGAGACCAGACTTACCTTAGTGGAGAAATAAACAAGCAAACAAATCAATCAATACATAAGCAAATAAATGGGTAAATAAACAAATAAATAAATAATATGACTAGACAAAAGTAATTTGACCGTACGGACTCTTTAACTCTCTATAATTTGCCTTGAAGACAATAATAAGCTTCTGAGCTCGTACACCACGTTAAAGTCATATATTATAGCATTATTACGGGTACTGATCACGACTTACATTAACTTACCCTATATGTTGATTCCATAAACCAAAAATAAAAAAATAAAAAAAGGGCTCATGTTCATGCGAAAACTTAAAACGAGTACCGCAAGAAAAGTTTACAAAAAGAACACGAACCGTTCCGATATCGCTGATGCATGTGCATCCGTATTCAAGAAAAGGGAGCTAACTGATTCTTTTGCTTCCATAGCTTCCAAGACCATTATTCATACCTAAATATTTATACAATTTCAACAATAAAGCAACAACAATAACAACATGCAAGTGTGCGACAAGAAATAATAACATAGTTATAAGAGAGTAATATATATAGTTTGCCAATTTAAAAGTCAATACTACCGCAAGAGGTGGAGCTCTTGTCGCCTTCACCTACGGCAGGAGGCAAATGTAGAATAGACACATCAAAGGTATTCCTTTTTTGAGTGAAAACTAAATCAACGGGGGGATTGTGAGTGCCGACTGAAGTGATTCTGGGTAGACGCAGAATCCTCAAGTAGCCATGATACTTCTCTAAACTCGCCAATTTCTTTTGTTCTTCTTCAGAGATCGCAACTAACTGAATGTAGATGTCAGCTGTTACAAACAACTCTTCGGCATGCTTTTTGAACATCGTTTCGCTTGCAGCTGTGACAAACAGCACCACATAGGACTTCCGTAGAAGGGGACGGATACGGACGAGAAAGGCTGACAAGTTGGACGAGTCACTCCAGACAGGGGATCCAATATGGTTTATGACAATCCGCAGTAGGTTCTTTGAAGGACCTCGAGCAGTACTGTAACGTTCGCTTTTACACAAATCAACAATGTGCTTGTAAAGGGCCTCATAAGTCAGTGGTCCATCGTAACCAAGTATCTGTGAAGTGAAAGGCAAGATGTCAAGAGGTTTCCCGAGGTCATATCGATTCTTCTCTCCAACGGTAGAGTTTACCTGAGGTTTAGCAGCATAACGAAAAGCTATTCGTAAATCTTCCGTAGGATCTGGCGGCATCGGTGGGCCAGCAGAGGAGCTTGGGGCAGGTTGAGTCTCGATCTTTGTGGGAATACCTTTCCATAGCTTATCTTCGTCCATGGGATCCACCACGAGCACGTCATGACCACAGTAAAGGCCTTCAGCGATGAAGTACTTCGCAAGGCTTTCAGCATAGCCTCGAGAGTTCAACTCGTCCACACAGAAGAAAGTTGAAATCGGTAGAGCTCCACCTAGAAGGGAATCCACGGCAGAGCAACCACAAGACGTCTCCAAACTGCGTCCCTTCAGAGTACATCCCTTGAGTCGAGCGATATCGTTCAAGTTCATGGGAACTAAAATATCGTAACGGAATCCAAGAAGATAAAAAACATGATAAAAAAGAAATCAGCGGCAGAAATATAACAAATTTTAGCAAGGACTGAAGATACTAAACATTTGTATGGGAAAACATGGCGAGAACTGATTGAAGATCCTAAAAAGCATCTCATGAGAATGAGTTCGTAAAGACCTGAGTAAAACTTGAAAACTATTAGGTCCCTTGAAGATATATATGCGATCAAGGTTGACTTATATGGAAAACCTAAACATAAAAATTCAGTTACAACCTACAAAACGCATTTCTAATCAGCATTAGATCGAATAATGTATTCCGAAAGGAACGATTCACTGTTTACATTGTAGAAAATACGAGTTTCTAATATCTCCAATAATTATCAGATGGAACGGGTGAGTTTTACCCAACGTTCATGTGAAACAAAGTAAATACTACTGAAAACGTCGTAGGGGAACAAGTTTTCCGCACACAAGGAAGCTCTTAAAAGATTTTGTGATTTGCCTTCACTTTTTCACAGTTAAAATCAACACTATTGGTTCTTTATCCCAAATAATTAGAGAAAGCCAATGCCGTTAAATTTAAAAACAGTATATTTATAACCTACAGTTCCACTCCTCCTTAGTCAGCGCAATCTCGAAAACGTGTCATTATTGGCAAAAATGAATCGGGTTATGGAAAACAACAGTAAACAACAGATTTAAAGCAGTAAAGAGAACTCAATGCTGACAAATAGAACCTTGTACAGCAGCAAACATTTAAACGCGATGAGTGCGAATTCAAATTTATCATGAAAACTCCAGTCTGCATTTGCAGACACTGCACGATACAGTAGGCCAATAATCTGAAGTCGAACAAATTTGAATGGTCATCAGTCCTCTTTGGTAAAGAAGCTCGGCATTTTATGAAAAAAGATCGTTCATGTGATCGTTCATCATACTTGAGAACGACGACTGTGTACAGTCATAACCCAATGCAAACAAAGTAACGTTTTAACGATTTTTCATAGCTGCGCAATTATTTCATCAAACTAGTTGTATAACATCATATAACTTCTTTGGAAACAATTTATGGAAATGATAACTACTCATGTACCAAACTAGTTGAGTTGGTTACTAATAATCCCAGTGATAAAGTGGTTCTGCGAGCGAAAAACATTTCCAAAGTGCAAAGGTAGCGATTGCAATGACTTGAACGTAATTGAATTTCTTGTTTTCTGATTGTATTCCTCCACGCTAATAGATTTTTTTGTAAGTAGGGGAAAAATGCCAGCAAAGGCGTCTCGTGTCACAGACACCGCCCACAGTAAAGCCACGCCTCCCACACTGCAGGTAAAGCGGGGTCTTTTCCTATTGCAACATGAAAGCACTTGAATCGGGAGCATCAAATGATTTCCAGCATCGCTAAACTAATCCTACCCAACTTATGGTTGCCAAAAATCTTAAAACGAGCTCTAGAAAGCTGAAAAATTCCGGTCATTGTCAGATTCCTTACAAAAAAGCAAACGACTGAGCTAATTGGCTTTTTCATCGCTCTCCTTCTCTCTTATAGCAGCATCTTCTGATGGCTTAACATGTCCCTACAGTGTGAAATTCTTGTATAAAGTTATCGATGGAGGGTTTATACTCGTTTCTGACATCATTTGAGATAACTAACCAATGGCCCTCTGCGTCCATTCACAGTAAAACGCAGAGGTCGGTTGGCTGGCAATGTCACGAACGATAAAGAGGAAAGGCAGGAGTTCCAAAATGGGTGTGTGAAGAAAATGTTAATCTTCCTTTGTTTCTGTTGAAAAGCCACCTGAATTGGTCGAGACATTTCTCTGGGCAAGAGGTAGCAGATGGCTAGACGGTGGAACCCTACCAAATTCTATTCATTTTTGCATATTCTTTTGTAATCAATTACGCTTAATTATCACTTTCAAAGCTATACTTACCGGTCTACAGGACGTCAAATCTGCTCTCAAATCACTTCTCATATTTTGATACTGATATAAGGTGGTGAGAGTGCAGAGTATATAAATACCAAGCGCGCGGTTGCAAAGCGGTCATCCTCGTTCTCAAACAGTTTACATTAGCCACTCTTTAACAACCAAACTTCGAATATCTTTGCTTTTTTAACTTACTTACATAGCGCTTTCAAACCTGAAAATATAATTCTGTCGGAGGTACCTCAAGCTCCAAACAAAATTTATTCATAAGTTTTTTATATTGCAAACATAATTCCAATTAATATTTTTTATTAATATAATATCACAATAAACATATTTTCTTTGAAAGAAAACAATTATAGTACTATTATGAACGATGTTTAACTATTATGAATAGATTTAGTAAAGTACACATTATATAGTAAGCATGCGAGAGTGACCTGATCGATTGGAATACCTGTAGATCAAAGATTGAACCAAAACAATCAATCAATAGGGTACGGCACGTATCGACGACGAAATTACAACGTAGTAATGGCAATGCAATTATCAAAGAATACACATCAAGAAACTGAATATTAGAAATCCATTAATATTGCTGGATTCGATTTTTCGGCCTTCAATTTCTTTGACAGCGAGAACTTTGATTCTTCTGAAAAAGATAACATCTATGAAAGTACAACTAATAATCCGCACCCATAATTAGTCGACAATTAAAGTTCACGTTTTGTGCTCCGTACCCCAATGGCGCGAGCGGTCGCGGCGCGGTCATTCAACGACTCGCTAAGTATTCGTCCAGATTGAAACAATTATCCTTCTCATGGGGGTATGCGCTACAGACATTAACAAAATAAAATTTGCGTGGAAACTTACTGATGGGATGGAAATGCCGCTGTCCAAGGTATTGTACAAAGTCTACCAGCGTATTCCGATCTTTAGCTGACACTTCGAACAGTTTCACTGAAAACCCGTTTTTTTTTAAATATTTTCTACGATGAATAAAAAATATCCAGTGAATTTTGTCAACAAATTAGTACTTATAATTTTGATTTAAATTTAAATTGGGTCCGAAGGGAACGAAAGCCTGTGATTGGCTAAGCGCTTACAACCATCAATCATAGGGCACTATTGCACTGGTTGAGTGCGACGCGATTGCGATGCGGTTCTTCAACGTGCTCAAACGTGTTGTTTATACGAATCTTCTACCATGATCACATGTTATACACGACAATTACTATTTTAACAAGTTGATCTCGTGAAAAACTAGATTACAGTACCTATTCCAATCACACAGCTATGCGCCGCGGTGACGAGGGCGCTAAGTCTAGCACTTCCCCTTTTCTCCGTTGGCTTCAGCTCATTTGTTTACAATAAATTCAAGGCAAACCCTTTCTACGACCTCCCTTTCTTGAAACACAAAACCACTAGCTCTTCCTTCACTCCCCTGGCTTCCAACCCAAACAATCGCCATTAACTGTCTATCAGGGAGAGCTCGAAAGACGAGTTCTGTGCCCAATTAGTGTGGTATGTCAAATTAGCCGCATAACGTGCTAATGGGCTTCTACCTCATCGTCTGAACAGCGCTGTTCATCCTTTCGGACAAGTTCATGCTACAACGTATTGGCTTTAGCAACTCAATCTCAATCAGTGCCTTATCAGGAGGTCGCCGCTTCCTAAATAAGCCATCTGAGCACGGGGAAAAGTTTACTTTGCACCCTCTGAGGCTATAAAGGCCTTTAAGAGACTTTCAACAGCAAAATAAAAAATAGTTTCTCGTATTAAGTTGACGCTTTGTGGATCGTACTTACTTGTGGGCAGATCATAAAAGTAGACTACTTGGCGCAGGGATAGCATATAACCACGAGTCTATCCTTGGGTACTTTGGGTCCCTCATTGAGGTGGAACCTTTAGCCACACTACAAAGAGATAAGCAAACCAGCCCGTTTGGCCTTCTGCTGGATGCATTTCCTTATTCTGCGATCCTGTTTAAAGGTCTAATAATCTCACTCAGGGAATGTACGCGGGGAGTCGATTTTAAATCCCAGGTGGAAGACACTTCCTTGTTAATATGTGGAAGACATTGGGTGAATATATGAATCAAGTGTCAAAGCACACCATACTGTCACAGTTGCACGGCAGCCCTATGTATACCGTATGAAGAACTTCCACCTGGACTTAGAAGCGACTCCCCACGTACTTTCCCTGAGTGGGATTATGAGACCCTCAAACAGAATGGCAGAATAAGCAAATGCATCCAGCAGAAGGGCCAAACGGGCTGGTTTGCTTACCTCCACTACAAACTCAATCCACCCCCACCCTCAATCAGACTTTTGTACTTTTGCCGAGCATTGAGAAGCCTTGCTGGCCCGACTAATGCAGAAGTCTTCTCAGTTATTCTTCTCCTGGACTCATGGTCAGGAAAAAAGTTCCCCATCGTTAATGACTGATAATGGGCTCCAGCAATAGAACCATACGGCTGACTCATCGGAATTATAGCAGCTCCAGCAATAGAGCTTTCCCATTGACTCATGACTCATCGAAAGTATGACAAGTGCAAGTCCCGTCTCCCTTACTTGGCGGCGAGTAACCTACACAGGGTGGAAAGTGATGACAGAACAGTTCGATGAGATGATAAAATACTTTTTGGCCTAAGCAAGTTCCTTTCTAAGAGCTTTCTTTTTTTTGCTGTCGAAAGCCCTAAAGCAGCCTCCGGGTGTGGTGCAGTAGGAACGAAATTGCCGCGTCGCAGCGAGAGAGGCGCCGCGCGCGAAGGAACGTAGCAGAATGCACCAGCGAGTAAGAAATAAGGAACAAAAGAACTAACAGTAGAATTATGCCATAAGTAATAATCGCCTAGCGATTGAGCTGTATGAAGAACGCTAGAACTGTTATAACGAGGCAAATGGTCCGCGACAGCCGCGTGCGGCGGATCGATTACACAAAACCGTTCCTACTGCCCGTCTCTCAAGTTCCTCTCTATGAGCTTTTTTTTTATTGTCGAAAGGTGAGGTTGCTTTAGTGCTCTCAGTTTGAGGACCAAAGAATCAGGCAATTTATGGACCCCCTCTCAATCACTGCTTATTCTAGCATATACTGCTTCAAATTCCGGCGTCTTCCAAGTATTGACTGACTCTTTAGAAACCATCAATTTGTCATACGCCTTGAAAAAACAGTACCTCACAGATAGTGATGGATTAAGTGAAAAAAAAAAACAAAGTTCACTTGTACGACAGTGGGAAGTAGCGGAACAAAGGAATGCGATAGGCTTAATTGGGTTGCTGAACAGGAAATGCCGCTCTTCTTTCAAAAGGGATTTTTCTTCTGTGTTTCTGCGATCGTATGTTATTCGAAAGATATTTATCTGCTCTACAAAATAGCGGAACTTGCTTCAAAAATACTAGTTAGTTACGTTGACTCCCGAGCTCTAAAAATGGGAGCAAAAACTAACTGAACCAGCAACAAGCCACTGATTCACTGATTCAATTCCTACCTTCCAACGCAAAAAATTGGCTAGTGATTAGTCATTTACTTAGTCACAACTTCTTCAAAACATTGTACTAAAGGGTTGTCCAGCAAATCATGCCATTTTTTCAAAAATAAAAAAAATTCAATGTTAGACTGTAAAGGTTATTCGCTGAATCATGGAAACAATTGGAAAATTCCAGAAAATGTATAGAGACACCGAAAAAAACTTGTGGGACGTTGGGAAAAGATAATAAACAAAAAACAGCATGTGGACTGATTATTGATTGACTCCGTGAGCTCGTTGGTGGGAATTAAGTTGTAAAGTAATGTCTTCTTTCCTGCCCACTGAACACACCACATGGGTTTGGAATTCGATCCACATCACATTTGAAAAAAAAACGGAGGGAACACGTGTTATATAACACGTGAGGTAAAAAAATCTCTAAGGGTCGTAATTCCGGTGTCGAAATAATGGGTCGAAGTAAAGAGATCAGTTTTTTTTTGTCAGAATTCGGAGCTATGGTGAAGTTAGGGAGAAGAAGTCCAAAAAAGTTCCCATGACATGGCACTTTGACGGAAAAATCAATTTTGAGAAAAAGACTGAGGTCGCTGGAGGTCGTAACTGCAGTAAATGGTTCATCACTGATTGATTTCTCGCGGTTGAAAATAAAGACTGGGTCAGTTGCCGATTTGGCTGATTTTTATCGACTTGATCTTCTACTTTACAAACCAGAAATTCAACCTGAACCACTACTATTCTTGGTGCAAAATAAGCCAATTTGTAGTGTACATAAATATACGAAATAATACAAAATCGCGAAATTTTCATTCGGAAAAATTTCGCTTGGAAATGCTCCAATATTGCTCATGCCGTAACGGACAAGAGCAAATAGTTGAAAACTAAATATAAGAACTAGAGAAAAAAATCAAATTAAACCATTTCCATGAAAAACACGCACCTCGCTCTCGTGCCGCCCAACTGTACGCAAAATCACTGTCTACTCGTCGATTTGACAAATCTCGCATATTTCCCAAGGCTACGATTGGAACCTGAAAAATTAGAAAGTATAAACGGCCATCCACCACCAATCATTGTCCATGTCATGCATTGTTTACACCAGTTGTTTATGGCACGGGTAGAACACGAAAAAATGAACTCCAAACATAAACATTCGTAGAATGTTAGGATTTTTTTTTGCCAAATGTCACTAAACTAGAATTAAAATAAAAATCATAAATAATAATCAAAAATCAAATAACAAATAAAATTATGAATAATGATAAATAAAAATCATAAAGTCATAGTATTCTATTGAATTCTCTTTCCTTTTTCGAAAATCGATGCTTTAATAGGTTCGCATTTTGGAACATTTTCTAAATTGATCCAGAAAGTAATCTATTCTGTTAAAATACAGTGTTTCTTCCAATGAATTGTATTGATACGATAGCAACCCGGAAACGCGTACATTTTGGGAAGACAAACTAACTTTTTTTTTGAGAAAAAAGAAACATTTTATACTCAGGTATAAAATAAATCACTTCGAAAACAGGTTGTTTTAAATAAACGTTCTGTATTGAGAAAAACAACGGCTGCTTAGTTGCCAACCAGAAAGTCATGGTCCCTGCACCTGGTAACCAGTTTTTCCGAATTATCACTCTTTTCGACGCTCGCACGACCCCTCTCAATCATCGAGCGACCACCGATTTTCCCCAATGTTTGTCAATAAAACACCAACCAATTTCCGCTTGTCAAATCGAGTACTCGTCAATCGCAGTGTTCGACCGACGTCTATTTTTTACCACAGAAACGCTGCTAATAAAAAAAAATTGGAAAGGACCATGAAAAGGAAAAACAACAACAACTGTGCCTAGTACCAGCCGAAATTGCCCATGTGGTAGAGGAAGAGGGCCATGCAGGTTGCATGACATGGGTGTTGTGAGGAGATCGACTCGGGAGACGATACTCTCGGTCTAGTCAGGTTTATTGGAATTGGAGGTGGATCAAGGTATGCATGGCAGTTAAATTAGCCATTCTGATGCCACTACGACTGTAAAAGAAATTGATTACATGGCGCAATCTGCAAAAATTTTGACAAAGCTCAGAGACGTGGGGTCCTGACTATGACAGGCCCTAAATGGTGAGATGAACAAACACTCTTCTCGCACTTATAGGCAAAGAACATCAAACTAGGTCCGACTCAGTCACCAAGTCCAGTTGAAGATGAAGACATTATTTTAGGCTTCAGGGAGAGTGAGCTTTTCAAGACTCCTCTCCAGTTCTTGTGCTCAAAACTGCCAACTGCCATCGCAAAATCAGTAAGCGATCCTTGAATTGATATGAAAATCAATTGAAAGTGAAATCTAAAGCCCATTCCCCGGATGATCCCCAACTACAAACTCTTGATGGCCATCAATCTAGTCATCGGTGAGTAAGAAACGTCCAATAGACAATCCAGTGTTCTTCATCATGACAAAGCTAGTCTCCCAACCAGTTAGGCTATGAATCATTCGTTCTCGATTTGTCCTATGCAAAACAATTGATTCATTTCCACGAGCGTCAAGCCCCCCATCTCTTGTGTAATCAAAGGGAAAGACAAACAAACAGATACTGTAATAGATACATGAAAGGGTATGGGAAATTATACCCGGAAAACTGGTTCTATTGTTAAGGTAAGCTGAATACACGAGTTAGACACAGAACGAGGCCAATAACAACCTTGAGTTAAGAACGAGAGCAATCAAACGACAGAACTAGACGCGACCCATTGAGGTTGCAGTCGTTCCCAGACTTTTACTGCCTCACTTACACTTGAGACACTTTCACTTCTGAAAAGTCCAATTAAAATTTTCCAGGTTTCCAACTGCCTACACCAACACATCTGAATTCTAGGAAAAGTGATCAATAAGTGGGACGAAAAGTCGTAGGGCCGGATAGAAGAATGACCTCCAGACTGAATCCTTTGCAGTTGATGTTTGGCTTGGCGGTAGTAATTTTGGGAATTTTTTTTTCGCAATCCCCTTCACCCTCTCACCGTATCCCATTAAAGTAATAAAATACACTAATTCAACATCATAGCAAGAGGTACGATGGGCTATAATTTACTCTCTGGTTGCTTTTGATTCGGAAATAGGTCGTGTTTCGAATTCTTAGATACCCTAAAAAGTATGGGAACAACTAGAGGTAGCGCTAATCCAGACACCCTTGGGTCCAGAGCTCTGGGATCAAGTCCCACAACCACGTCAATCGAAGTCTGGAGAAGTCGATCAATTGGTCCTACTGTTGCTACAAATATAGACAACTGTTTCACATCATCTGATACCCTTCATAGACCGATAATGTCCTAATGCGTGTACGAAATAGAAAAGACGTGCCCGAACCCTGAAGGAACCTTTGAAGGTCGAAGAAGAAATCCCTAGACTCAATCCTTCGGGAACACGGGCTATCCTAGCGTTCTGCCTCAAATTAGCAATTCGATGATGTGCGAGAAATATGTTTTCGCATCATTTGGCAATTGTTTAAAGGGGCAGACCACCGTGAAGGCCGTGATTATGCGCTTCCAATCATTCTCATCTTTTTGGATATCAACCGATGAAATTAGCATGTCCAAGAGGATAAGCCATGCTCCCCTAGTACAAGTTTACGTTGGCTATGATCGAAAGAATGAAATCCCCTGGATCAGACGTTCAGACACGTTGGTTTCAGGCAGATAGCATCAATCAGTGCCATCCCATGTGCGCCACGCATTTGACTTCCGTTAGAAATCGCAGCGGCAGTTGAATGCACATCGCCAGGCTACGTTGATCGACGGTTCGAAGACTCCTTTCTTATTTGTTGATTTTTAAACACCTCATAGTTCCCTAAAAGGTCTACTCCTTTTTGGAATACTAGGGAGTCCCTTCCAATCGGAGTTCGGTCCCGGTCCACTGAGTCTGAGAGATCTGCTAAAATTCGATGGGTCCCCATTCGCGATCCCCCATTCCCAGGCTTGGTATTTCCGGGCATGTGTCTCAACTACCACACTAACACGCACAGTTACCGAGTTTTTTCAGCCACCTTATTGAGTCATTCCTAAAATTACCGGTTTACTCTATTACTCAGCCACAAATTCCTATAGGAACATTCCTTGACGAAAAGAAGATTCAATTAAAAAATAAACAGGTACACAATTACACAAACGAAATAGATGCTATTTCGGGCCTATAGCCGCTAGTAAACCAGAAATACTGTCAAAGATAAGCCAACTAAAAAAGATAACTTCAAGGGAATCAAAACCCTTATTAATCAAGCCCCACGAAAAATCTATATTTCGACACACGATTCAGGTATTATAGAAAGGTGAAATAAAAAACTATAACTACAAAAAAGGGTGAAATTTTCAAAACAAAAAATAGGACAACCGATACCTCTTTCCGATCTTTTCCAAAATTCTTTTCTATGAATTTTTTCAATAGGTCCATTCGATTGAATGATTCATGATCAGCCACTGAATATACTAATACGAAGGCATCAGCTACCTGAAACGGGAACTGCTTTTCCCAAATCAAATATTTTTTCATAGCATTTAAATTGCTTCACATATTTGCAGAGACCATAGAAAACCCTCAAAATTACCCGAAATTATAAATCAAACCAAATTACCTACCCCAATCTGAAAAAAAAAACTTTGCAAGCAAAAAAAAAAAAACGAAACAATAATAACGGTAGAAAACTTTGGACCCTTACACAAAAGTCATGATCAGAGATAGAATGGAAATAAAACTCATTAGCTTTAAAAATAACCTAAACTAACCCCCTCATCGAGAATTTTATGCCTCTCAGCTAGGGTACTTGTCGAGTCGTAAAATCAAAGAACCGGTCGCAAGTGAAATTAAGTAGAAACTCTTTTACTACCGCTTTTTCGGTTGATGGCTAATTTCCATTGTTTTGGGGAAGATCTTTCGGCGAGAAATAGGAAACATGAGGTAGCAATAAAGGTTAAGGGAAAGAAAGAAAAGAATCAAATCAGAAAAGAGAAAAAAGAACTGAACTGAATTGCAATATTTAAAGACGAGACTAAATTTTTGAATGATTTTTAATTGCCAGGAAACAATTTTTGTATGAGAAAACTGCAACTGCCGGCTCCCATTCATTTGTTTATTTATTTATCTTTTCAACTGAGTGCTCTCCACTGTTACAACATGTTCGGGGTAACATGAAATATTTTCCTTAGTTTTTGGAATCCAGTCTATATTAGGAAACTAAACCTAGTAAACTAAATGGTTAGCGATCAAAAAAGGTAATGTAAAGAAAAAGTTAAAAGTAAAAGAAAGTAAAGGGAAGGAGAAGGTCAAAAGAAACCAGTTTTCTTTTCACACGTCCTTCAATCTTTTCAAAATCGTTTTCAGACCCATTAGTGTTCTTTTGAACACTTTTGTGACTTCCTCCACAAGTCGATTGCTCTCTAATTTTCAGAGTTCGCCCCCCTTCGCCACTCAACTCGNGCCACTTACTAACTTAAGTACCCTCCACTCAATTCACTGAACACTGAACAAAAGCCCGAAGAAAACCCCTCTGTGGACAGCCGATTTCGGCTAATTTTCAACTTTTAACATCTTAAGAACTCAAATTGGTAGGTATGAACGAACCTACGTGACTGGAACAGGATACTACCGTAACCGTCACTCTAATCAAACTGCATCATCCCCTGCAAAATCCTCTTAAATTGTTGTATCTGTTTATTTATGCAACTAATGCGGCTGATAGTCTCCTCATGTAAGGATTATTTCATGCAGTTACCATCGGGAAACCAGATGATTACTGAAGCACCTCTTGACTGTGACCACTCTTCTCTAAAGACGTAGACTTGCTTAAGTAGTGAGAAGCAATTTTGTTCCAAAGTTGCAAAAACCGAAGCATTTTACAAAAGCAGGTAAATATCACCTAAAAGACTCATAAGAAGCCAGACCTCTTATTCCTCACATATTTGAATTGTGTAACCCATAACCCATAAAAAACGGGCACAATAGATCATACATACACATGCTATAACCCAAACCCCACGTAGAACTCCACAGCGGGCCGTTACGTTACGATTTTGAAATCCATTTCTTACATTTTCAGAGTAGAGTAAAAACATTTTGTAGGAGTAGGTACCAATGAAAAGATTTTGGACAGCTATTAAGAAAAATAATCGAAAAAAGGAAGAAAAAGGTTCATGGGCATTAATCCACGCGATCCAGTCGCGAATTCTGCGTTCCCAAACCATTGAATAACCTGCTCACCTGCAAATATGGCCTTTTCAATTCTGCTGGACCGTGATCGGCGAGGCCACCGGTATCATGAAATATCAAGATTTCTCGAGGCCGATCAGCTTCTTCCAATAATACTTGGTACGTGTCGTCAATCGTTGGTTCATACTTCTAAAAAATCAATACATCATTGAAAATTTCAGAAATTCCTCTGGATGAAGCGCATGCGTTGCTTGGCAGAGAATCTTTTTTTCTGGATGCGCCATGTCTTGGGTCGTCACCTAGAATATATAGAAGTGATTGAATGTTGTGAAAATGTCTACAGCTTTATTGCTACGGTTTCATATGCCTTGGTGCGAGTAATTTCTTCATCTGAAGAGTTTGCTTCCATTAGCAAGCCAAAACAAAAGCCAAAAAACATTCTTGCATGTTAATGGTACTAATCGTAGTAATTTAACAAGCTAGGCCTTCTGTTTTCTTTTTCATTACATGCCTCAAGGGGCCCTTTTCTTACTACAAGCCGGTATCCAGAGGTACAACCTTGCAGTGCTGGCAGACTAGTGCTCTTTGAAGCCTTGAATGCCCGTCCTTTTACGTTCAGCTGTGTTTTCAATTACTTTTTAAGAATTCTTTTTCAATTTTTCAGATGCTTGTTAGACAACTCTTATCTCCCTGCTGTTTACTTCGGAAACCGGTAATAAATCACAATTATAAATCATAGAGCTATAAAATCTTAAACGATCATTGCTTAAAAGAGACAAAAGTGCAACCTATAACATCCTTGAAACTCTAAGATAAAGATCTTACTCTTACAAAAAACCCTTAAAATGAACGATACCTGAACAAAGGAATCTTTCGTCCTCAACGACCACACACAAGGTCATTCGAGAGGGAAAAAAGTAACAGTAACATACGATACGATGGTAACATCCTCATAGTCGATCACTATCACGACTGGGTAGTCATTGGTTTTTCATTTATTTCCCAAATTAATTTCAAGGTTATCTCCCGGTATGATTGCCATTGTCCTTCGCCACTATTTTCTGGATACTTTTTATATACCAATTATTTTCCGGTCTTGCAAAGTACTAATAATTGCATACTGGACCAAATAACGGCGTCGAGGTGAATGGGAAGGGGATTGGAGACTTCAAGGCCTTTGGAGCAGAAAGAAAACAGGAGAAAGCGAAAAATGAAAAGTCAGAAATACGAAATAACAAGGGCGTTCTTGAATTTGAGTAGGAAACCGCCCAAAGAAGGAGGATGGGTTATGTCTGTCAGCCTTCATACAACACCCTTTGGGGGCGGAGCTATCCGGTAGAAACTGTGCCGCTCATTGCTTACTATGTTGCACTTCGAAAGGAACTAAAGACACGGGAAAGCGAAAGGAAACAATGCAATGAGCTCCCGCAAGCGTCCAGTTCCCTAATGGGAAAAGTGGGCGGGGCTACCCTTTTAAAGTTCAAAAATCCACAGACACTCAGAGAGCACATTCTGAGCGAAACTCTCTTGCAGATGGATTCCCATTCACTCATTTTCTATCCATGCCATCGGACACACTTTCCAACGACTCACTGTTTCTGGATGGAAATCGAATGCACTGCGCAGTCCAGAAAAAGTCGATCACGCCAAGGAAACATCCATACTTCGATTTCAATAAAAATAAAAAGTTGTTCACCTTGGATGTGATATCCTCGAAACATGCGACTTGTCGGAGTATTGCCGTCTTACCGACACGCCGTCCTCCTACTACAACAACTCGCATCGCACGACCCATACAAAGAGGAGCTGTAACAGTACTGATGAATGAACGGTACTGATCGATCAATACCTATGTTTTACGTGTGCACGTGTTCAACTCAGAAAATAATTCATGTTTTCCTTTGCACATTCCATGCCGAATGAGAGACTAACACGATTAATAACGATGTTTACCCCCTCCGCATGCAATTTTAATCGTTTCAATCTAACCGAGCAGTAATTCGACTGGATGGATAGGAAAAAAGTAAATCGAGAATCGAGCAAGCGAAAAGTTAAAATAATATCAAAACATTTAAATTCGAACTTCAAGTAGAAAAGAAAACACACAACTCTTCGGCGGATGTGCAGGACGTGTCACCAGTTCATGCGTAGCAGCACGTTCACGTTTTGTCGCTGAGGTTTCCGATGGAAGATAATCGGATTCTAAATCAGACAATAATTGAGAAAAAAGATATAAAAATAGTATAATCTGTAAAGTCATAAACATATAAACCTGTAGAAAGACTTTTTTGGTAGTATAAATTTCATGTTTTGCAGTACACATTATCAACACAATTATGCAATATCTTCGAAGCTTTGACGTAATTCCTGAAGGGAGTGACATTAGGTCCAATCGACAAGGCAATTTTGGGACTGCGATCTTTTCACCAACTGATCCAAAATGCGGAACGAAAAAAGGGGATTCATTGTAGGATAGGAAAAAAATCGGTGAAAAGCAGCTGAACACAGCACATGAATGGTAATGTGCATTACTATCGAACTTTGAATCCTTTAGATTTTCTAGTAGACTTGGACGACTTAAATGGTTAACGCTCAGTCATTTTAATTTTCGAAACGTCTCAGATACGTATCGATCATTTTTTTGTCAAAATTCGCAGTATGCACATTTAGACTGAAACGGCGAGGGACTCTTGGTAGCAAGGTTTCCAGCTCCGAAAGCATTCATCGAATAGGAAAAGTTTCTAAACAGTTCTGCACGGTTTTCCAGAAGTTTCTCAGGCTTTCCATCATTTTTTCAAATCGAAAAAAGTAAAACCAAGATTTGTCATTTTCATTACTTTATTACTTACTTACAACACTCAAAACGACTAAGAGGAACTGAGTGGGCATATCTGGACCTATGCTCTTGGCTGCATGTATTCGATCTAGAGGACTGTCCGAACGCAGTGCCTAGACGCACCGTATTGTGCATAGACAGTCCTCTAGATAGAATTCTACACCCACCAATGGAAACTTCATTCATTCAGGGTCAGCCCAGCCAACTCGTCCGACCTAAAGGTAGAAAGACCGTGTCTCGACTAACAACTGAGTCTTGCAACCTAATCGAGCTCTAAATAAAAGACAAGTGCATGTCGCCTTTCAGAAAAACTGACAGACACTGCATACATTATTACCATATGGCCAATGCTGTCTCAAAAATCGATTTTATTCGAAAACAGTTTGACAGCTGTGTTTTCTGACAGCTCGCTCATTCATTCGGGGATTATTGGAGGATCGGCCCATCAAAAATGTTTATTCATTAGCTGCAAAAAATGATGCCATTTAACGGGGAAAAAACTAGGCAAAAAACCTCACAAGGACCGCTTTCGCTTCGTACCGTAAACATTGAAACCGGTTATCGAAATTAAATTTGAAATCAAGAAAATCCCCGAAATCCACATGAGAATGCCCCAGATGATCAAGGAAAAGCGAGGGAAAGACGAGAGCTTCCGATATCACTCAAGCCGTCATTAACTTTTTCGGACTGAGTCAAGTCAAAGTAATGGGAAAATTAAAAATGCATTCAGCCTAGGCAGGAACTTCCCCAAGCAAACCGTGTTCATACCAGAATTATCCTATTTAAAATAGAAATCAAATAACACTTATTCAATGGCGGAAGTTGTGTAGTGGCTGGTGGCGCATTTCCTTACACGCATGGTCCAGGGATCCTACCCCGGATCGGAATTCGTCCAGGTC
This sequence comes from Haemonchus placei, assembly GCA_900617895.1. Classification (NCBI taxonomy): domain Eukaryota; kingdom Metazoa; phylum Nematoda; class Chromadorea; order Rhabditida; family Trichostrongylidae; genus Haemonchus; species Haemonchus placei. The sequence continues at coordinate 11,837 of UZAF01018505.1, read as the reverse complement.
AACCAAGTTTCTCAGAAGTCAGTTAACTGGTAGCAGGCTGGGGGATCCTTTAAACTGTACCAGTTACTCAACTGACGTAAAACGCTGTCAGCCTCTTGAACGGAATCGATCCCAGGAGTTGTGTAAGCAGACCGAGTCGTTCAAAAACCTATTCGATCCGATTGGTAGAGAATGGTTATTGATCGATACATGGAAAACTTTTGATTTTTGATTTTTCGTAACTTACCTCCCGGTGATAAATGATAAAAAAGAGCTTATCACTATCAGCTGGGCTTCTACATAGAAAATACTTTGCTTTTTGACTTTCCCTATTCATTTGATAACTGATAAAAACGGATTATCATTATCAGTTGTACCTTGGAACCGTTTTTTGATGTGACTCCAAGAGAGGTAGTCCAGCAGCCATGAAATGGACTAACTCCACCAAAAATCAGAAAAGAAATCAGAAATTGAAAGAAAATTAAATTAAACCTAGAAAAATTGAACTTGTGCGAAAAATTCCTGAACAACAATGGGAAAAAATTTGATTGAAAATTATTCTGAATAAAAAAAAAGAGAGAGTAGCACTGAAGTAAAAAAGGAGAATAATCTCAGCAATGTAGTAAAAACGAAGAATAACCCTTTCTTCTAGAAGTTCTTTCTGATTCTGGCGTCAAAGGCGTAAAGTCAGCTTATTCTGTAAACCTGATCCATTCACTACTGGGGCATGTACATGAAAAAGGCCTACGAGGAAATTAATGAGGGCAAACTAGGAAAAAGTCATATCGTAGTAGTAGTTGTAGCCTGATGGCTGGCTTTTTCGAGTAAGTACATCAACTTTTTCGGTAGTACACAGCCGTACGGCCTGGAACATTAGCCTTTCAACTATTCCTGGAATTTCACCGACACTGAATACCCGATTTTTCTTCTCAACAAAATCAATGCGTTTCCGGAAAGAACGGAAATTAAATAGGTCAAAAACGAAGGCTTGACAGCCTTTGAAGCATTCAGAATACATTAGAGAAATAAAAATTCACCGTTAGACGGCGTTATTGGTGGTGATGGCACGTCAAGACTATGATAGGCCGGCAGCAAGCACGAAACAGCCCGATGACGACTGCTCGATCGTGAACGAAGACGAAATGTCATCCGTTTAGCGATGGTGGCTGACATTCTGGGTGTCGATGGTATTACAGAGTTCGATTGCAGCGGTCCCAGATGGCTTGAATATCACCGAGAATGGTCTACTCAAGGGGATGCTTCAGCCTTATCGTCCAGTCGAATCAGGAAAACGTCTGACGGACGAATATTGACACTTTTATGGCAACTGGCCTGGTTTTTTTCAACCTGGAATCGTTCTCCTCAGCCACTGGCTCAACGTCCACTTATTTCAATGGCCTCCACTCGGCAACACTTAATTGTTCTCCTAAAAGCGATCGTGCTTAGGTGGTAGATTGCCGGGTGGATCTTCGGAACACAATAAGTGGGGGAGAAAACTCCCAGGCAAGCTTCAAGACTTATTGATTGATCCCGAAATCACNCAATGGCCTCCACTCGGCAACACTTAATTGTTCTCCTAAAAGCGATCGTGCTCAGGTGGTAGATTGCCGGGTGGATCTTCGGAACACAATAAGTGGAGGAGAAAACTCCCAGGCAAGCTTCAAGACTTATTGATTGATCCCGAAATCACGGAAAAAGGAAATCACGCTTTTCAATTGTTCAATAGACCACAATGAATTGTGAGAACGTTGAATCTCTATGAATCACAAAGTACACAATCCGTAAAAGCACACATTCGACGTCCTGATTCAATAGTGAAGTGATTCGCCAGCGTGTGGTCAGAACAATAGGAATAGTCGTCTATGCGACCGAAGTTTAGTCAGCTGGGACGAATTCCTTCCACTGCAACGTTAGGGTACCAGCAGACTGAGAATAGTCACGTCTCAAGTGGCCGGCTAGTTTTCTTGAGAGGAGGTCGAAGGGTCTCCGGCGGAAGAAGAACCAAACGGCTGCTACTGCAACAGGCAGCCTTTGCGACGGGGCGGTGCTTGTCTGATGTCGTGAAAGCTCGTCCTCAACGGACGATGATTGCCATATCAGTGAGGGGTTGGTTGTCGAGAACGGCGGGATCGACGGTGGCTGTGCCTGGCCGGCTGGCAATGCGATAAGGTGGGTGGTGCCTGTGGACGCCATCGCAGTCGTCAACCATACACCACATAAAACACCTCTCGACCGATCGCTGCCGCACATTTCGAACACAACCTGATTTCAAGTTTTTCAACCACTAACGACGAAATGTACTTATGAAGCGATTGCCAGTAAATCTAAGGCATCACGGAGCGACAGACATCACAATGCGACCAGTCATTGGAGCTATTAGTTGCGAACAAGCCGGCAAGTGAGCATGTGCCTCATGTTTTTCGACCATTCTCGAAGCATATGTATTTACAACAATAGAGGACGACGGTGACGATCAATCCGTTCGTGCTGCAAGAAGAACCGCCACTTGACATTTTCAATCACCCTGAACCTCCACTGGGTTGTTGCAGGAGACCAGAGTTCATCTAGCAGTAAAGTCAAAAGCACAATCAAGCATAATCTCAGGAATCCTTGTCAGGAGGGCGTATGGGGAAGCTGGATTTTCATGTAAAAAGAAAAGCTACACACCTGTTTGGAAATGGGTAACAGGTGATGGTCATGCCAGAAACGAAAAAAAAAAACTCTGACAAGTGACAGCTGGCCTAAGGATAAGCTCATATGATATTCGAATGACTTCGCGATTTCGACGACATAATAATATGTGTGGCGCAATAGGTTAGGATTTTAACTTAAATGATTTCTCAGTGGAATTCAGGATCAACCTAAAAGGGAAATAGCAAAAAATAGGGATAACTTCGCAATTTGGGAAGATCATGAGTCGCAGGCATTCAAAAACCCAGATTCGTCTTTGTAAACAACAAGGGGAAGAATTCACGGACAGAGGTGTTGTTGTGCTAAGTGGCGCGCTATCACTTGAATGATCAGGAGATCAAATCCCGGACCGATACACGCCAAAGCACCCAGACCTTCCATATGATACTACTCAATTGCCTTTATACTTGTTTGATAGGACAAAAGCAAGGATTTGTACACCATTTAGCCTTTGCAGGTTCTTGTGAGGTCAAATACCATCCAAGCCCTACAAGAAATCTGAATGGAAGTCGGACACAGGGCGCCTACCTGTGATATTGGGAAGAAAATGTCAAAGCTGCTCACACTCTGATTACGATGATCAATTTCAGCGACGAGTTAATGAGATCTCGGTTCTTAAGGTCCCAGTTATGAAGTATTTTTCGGAAATCGCGGAAATCGGAATTCGGAACTCTCATTTTGCCAGTCATCATCGATACAATCTGAAGCTCGTCTATNTCGAACAAAAAGCACATCCCAATCTCTATCACCAGGAAGCCTCCATAACACCGAATTCCCACCAATTCATACCTTTTACTCATTTATAATCACCAATTTCTCCAACACCCACCAAACCAAATCACCAATAACCAAACACCAACTTTTTCTAAACTTTACCCCCCAAAATTTTGCTATAAGGTAGTATCCATTGAAAAAGTTGCGGCTGGTGTTCCCATGGAAATAAGAGTACGCAACCGAAAAACAGTGAGTTAATTCCGGCAACTCGGCGTCCCATATGGGAGCTAAATGAGCCATGACATATGTGACCTATTTCAGGCTCATTTTCATCGCTAAGGAATTCTCTAAGTTATTTCATACCCAATTGACTAAATGTGTCTGAAAATGTTGTAACCTAGATGTTTCGCTTTTTCTTTAACCATTACCAATTTAGTTAAATTGGCTGGAAAATCGGGACAAGAAGCATGGGATACGAAAAGGCGGAACGAATAGTTTCCAGAGTCGATATTCGTGCAATACCTACCGTCTGAACCGTTCATCCGCTACTCTTCTACTCAGGACCCCTCAGGCAACAACCCAGAGGTACGTTTGCTATTTTAGGAAAAAATTTATCGTAGAGCTGCCTTTCCAAAATCTACCCTGGCAAGCTGCTTCCCAGACAGTCGGTCCATAACTCCCGGCTTGACTTTTTTTAAAGCAATTTCTCAAACCCCGGCGATACTCTACTTCCCCGGCTAAGTAGAACTATATAAAAACTTCATCGAAAAGTTCCCTAACAATCCATGAAAACTCGTCCCATTAACAAAAGCTGTTGCCCCCCATGTATACATCGTGCATATGGTAATAGCTACTAGACAACAGAACCTGCTTGCCATTTCACAGTCCAAGGACGAGTTTCATTCAATAGATTCATGGCCGTAAAACAAATTCCGAATACAAAATGAGCATTTGAAACTAGTTGAAGAAGTACGAGCAATACCATGGGAAACGAGCATGATGCCAGCGTGAGAGAGACATTCAATCGACCGAAGACAACCAACAACAGCCAAGCGTCCAGAAAATCCGGAAAAAGCCCCATCAAGTAATTGCAAGGGAGATGTTCCCACACTCAAAAGGATATCCGAAAAAATCCGATCCAAAAAGGGTTTTCACTCACCATCCGGGCTAATACACCTTTGAAGACGCTCGTAGAGATGCATATGCTAAGCCATAGGAGCCAGCCATGCAGTTCTTGTCAACATTCCAGAAACCGTTTGTCATGAGCCACTTTTGTTGCTGCGAAGGCTGCAGCAGCTTCTCCACCGACTTTTTACATCACGCAATTGTTACAGTATGGATTTCCGAGCTATTCAACACTCAACGCTAACTTTTTTCAAGCGACGCCGTGTATTTGATTTCCTTTCGAAGCTACGGCCATGCTTCTCGCACGCTAACCCTTTACAATGATTTTGAAGACCCAAAACTAAGAGGCTATCCTTTCAGAGCAGAGGTGGAGAAAGACCAAGGGGCCCAGTAACACATGCATGATCAGGGGATCAAAGCCCACATCGACATCCATCTAAACCAGCCAAGCTTTTCGAACAAACTTGTCTGGGCGGATACAAGCCCGAACTAATCATCCGGTGGCGCACATAAGTCATTGTATGAACTACATACCCATTCCAACGTCACTACAGTTCCGAACTGAGGTCAAATGCAAGTCCCATTCCACAACGCCGGCAAAATAACGCCAAAAAATTGATCATTTCCGAACTTTGACGTTTCTCTTTCAGGGTAAACTTTGAACCGCTCGAATAAAAAAAATTGGAGTCTCGATCTACTCGATCGTATGCTCTCTTGATACCGCGCAAACAAATACTCGACGACCTTTTTTTTGGGATATACCATGCTTTTAAATTCTATGTAGGGTCAGAGATCGATGCAAAAACTTCCACAATAATGATGCCTCTTCTCGTAGCCCATTTTCGCTCCTTCAGGACCATTTAAATGAAAAATTCGAGCTGCAATTCAGGATCCAGTGAGGTTGACACACCATAAATCATTCAGCTAGCACGATCACAAATCTTTCTAACACCAAAGCATCCCCGACAGAGTTATCAATAATTGTTCGTCTGAGCATCTTTGTCTTGACAAACATAAGGCCCCCGAGCCGCTACACCACAGATCGAATAGAAATTTCTCGAAAACTTCCCGACAGACCATCTGGCCGTTGGAAAAGTCGTCTGCCCATGGTTACTCGATGCCGTGAGATTGAAAGCCGAAAATTCATTGAAATCCGAGATCTTCCCTTAATTATACTACTCGCTGTTAGCTAGAAAGCATTCTAGCTCCTGCACCCGGAATACCACATAAGTGATGGATACAAAATTCCATCCACTAGGAAAGTTTTGGAACTCGAAAGTGACCAGCGCTCCTGCTGCGCCCATCTGGGCAACAGTGGTCTCTGTTTTCACTGATCAAACAACAATTCCGTAATTGGCCCCTCTGACAGGTATAGCGTTACCGATAAGAACTATACGATTATCTCCGATGGCCTAGGTGAACGAGGTGTCACTCAAGCTATGACAGTAACCGCCTACGTCATCCTATCAATGCTACCCACATAAAAAGCTCTATCGGGTGTCCATGATGCTCGGGACCGACCAATCCCGATGCAAGATCGAGTTGATTCCAACAGCTAGGATCAATAAAGACTCGTCCATATGCACGTTCTTATCCGATCTGTTTTGTCTTTTCATCAGGCAGGAGGAGGTTGCGGTCGATATTCGAAATCAAACCAGTGAATGAATCCCACGAACGGGTATTTGGCTTCTCTGGCCGTTTTTCCGACTCGCCGCCGTCTTCGGACCCAGGCTAAGATGTTAAAAATGAATTGGCAGTGATATCAGTTCTTTGGTGTTCAGAAAACAACAACACAACCAACCAAAAATAGATGCACAGAAATAAAAAACATCTTAGAGTGTAATGAAGTGTAACAAAGGGTAGGTAAGTGTAGTATGTCGACAGGTGAATGTAAACAAAAAATGCGAAGAAGTTCGAGAATGACCCTAACGTAAAAACGATTCGAAGAAAGGGAACGAACAAAAATGAGAAATCTCCTAGATCAGCTTGACTAGGATTCTTCCAAGGAAAAAGTTCAATTCCAGAAATAAGGCAACCCTGAGGACACGGCAGGGCACGATCCCAGTTGAATTCAGCAGCAACTCAGGACTCAGGTTCATCACATTTGTGGTTTCCCGAAGCCAAATCAAGGACCATTACTCGAAATAACCCCTTCCTTTTTGAAAATTGAGTCTTTCACCATGGCTCGTCAACTCCTGGAGGATAAACGACTTTTTGGCAGTGCCCAATCCCGTTTCTTGGATGCGCCTCGCGTTCGACTTCCGTTCGGAATAATAATGGCGTTTTGAATGCGTGTTTGGCCTACATGATCACTCGTGGTTGCCAGCCGATGTGATTTTATCTTTCCACATGAGTCTAGCTCCAAATATTCGAACTCAGAGGGACAAAAATTTTAATGGGCCTGGGCAAGTATCGGTCTGGGATTTGAACCTGGACCAAGGATGTGCGAGAGTGCGCCTTTCGATACTATACCAACTCTATAAAAAGACTTTATCTGTCCTCCATAGTGGGTGCTGAAGGAATCCTTTGCACAAACGAATCTGTAGCCCAACGCTCCTATAAAACCACCCTCCTCAATTTTTCCTGTCCGTGATTACGAGAATAACCGAGAAGATAATGTCGAGCAAGTTTTTAATTACACAGACCGTCTGTTTCTACATAATTGTACGTTGAAAACCATTTTCCATTCAATTACCATTTCGACTGCTATATTTTCAAAGAGTCATGACAGTTTTACAATGCCCATGTCATGCCACCTAGTCACCATGCCCTTCAAAAAGCTTATCCTGGAACAGAACGGAAGGAATAAAACAACTAAATCAAAGTTCAATGATATCTCGCGAATGTTTCCCGAACCTAGGTAGCTGGTTATAAAGAACACTGGGAACATCCGACGAACAAGTGGAACAGTCGATTGAAATTTATAACAACTAAGATTTAAGACCTGCAGTTCTGCGGGACGAGTTTTACCCCGCTCAAAACACAGTAACCACTACAAGCTACTATTAAACGCTTAACCGAAAGTCAGAAAGGTAATTCAGAACCGGAGAGAAAGAATATCAAGCAGGGAATTAAGCGATTCCCAAGAACACCTTTTATAAAAACCATAATGGGCAGCCTGTGAGGGCATCTAAGACTGGGACTAAAGGAAATATCGACGAGGGAGGCTGAACAGAAGAGTGAGGCATTCATTGAACTTTAAACCAGTTTAATTTAGTAAACAAACAAATTTCGTTGGAAACTCATAAAAAATGAGCAGCAGTTTATACACTCTAACCTTCAATTCTATCACTATTTTAAAAAATACAGACATCTTTGAGAATTCCTCCTGTAAAATAGTCTGAAGGAGAAGCACGTCTCGAATAGAAATCTTTCTGGAATAATTTTTACTTTACCAGAAAAATCTTTCGTTACTCAATCACGATGTACTTCTGCTTGAGTCAAAATTGTCAAGATTTTCTCAGCTGAAATTTTGCCAAATTTCTTTGTTCTCCG
>UZAF01018504.1:0-21807 GCA_900617895.1 Haemonchus placei | reverse complement strand
TGGTATATTCAACATGACTGACTGCTATGTAGGATAACCTATTTACCCTGAAAAGGTGGTCCAATTTGAAGGCGGAACCTTGCCGCGACATAAGGGTTAGAGCATGTTCGCAATTTTCATAGACTTTTTATATACTATCTACTACTGGACCCTGCACATACTGCTTATATCCGAATTGATGAATATATCGAAAGCAGCTGAAAAAGCCGCGGAGGTTATGGTCGTGGTAAATATGACCCGAACGCAGTTGCGATCATGCGGTCAACTTCTTTTACCAGACCAGAACATTGAAATCAGGTTCAAGTGAAAAACGCCATGGAAATCAGTTAGCATTAAAAGATCTCAGATATTACCGCTTCTTACAATTATCGCAAACTGAGAATTCAATAAGTTTTGTTATGATAATCCAAGACAAACTTACGTAAGACTCATTACTTGATCGTTCATCAAAGAGATAAGTGGTGATACTACCAGGGTCAGGAACGAAGACATTAGGCCCGGCAGTTGATAACATACACTTTTGCCGTATCCTAAAAAGTATGTCAACATTACCACTAAGAAGGAAACTTTCTGAGCAGAAAAATTCGGCAAACAAGAGTAATAAACAAACCTGTAGACATCAGCACAAGCTGATCCTTTCCTTCCAGAGCGTTTCGCACAATGTCCCACTGCTTAGGGCGGAAAGACGAATGACCGAAGTAATGCTGAAATAGGAAGTATGCTTTCATTGATGCACCTGTTCACATTCATTACACCAATTCATCACTTACTTTCACGCCTTTACTTTCTCTTCTGTGAATTATTCCTCTCATTCTAATACGCACTCTCTACGGGACTCATCCTTCCAATGACTACTACTTTAAAATGATATAAAAGCAATCCCACTGCTACCACGAGAACTAACTGATTTTAACTTCAGAATCTAATTGTGGTGTGGAACACTTGACTGCCACGCGGTGAATAGAAATGATTTATTCCGGTCTACGGTAGAAGTTCCAGAAAATACCGGAAGGTTTTCTTGAGGAACCATCATTCCTTTGATTACCACGAAGCACTAATGAGCTACGACAAATCACCTTTAATGTCTGCAGAGCCTTTTGAGAAGGTGTAGCACTCAAAAAAGTGCTGTCGCGAAATGATTGAGATCGGTTCCCTGTGGGCGTTGGCTTAGAAATATCGTCTAAATGTACATATTCTTGGAAATTGTATCGTAATGAAATCGTATGCTAAAAAAATTGAGAACACCACTACATTGGATAGGAGGTGGAGTTGGAGGTAGATTTTGTTCGTCTTCGTCATATTCGTCGCTGTCTTGTGTTGGCTTCCGTTTGCGAGTTGTTGCTAAACACAGGAGGACTTCATAAAAGAGGAGAATTCATCATTACATTCTGATATGGAATCTCTCATAACGTTCATTCATGTGAAAAAAGAACAGACCAGGCGGCGGAGTTGGTGGAGGATCGCTGAATTCATCATCATCATCATCTGGAGGAAGACTGCGTCCAGGCAAGGCTAAAATTATAACTTCGAGACAGATTCCAAAAAATTCACAGTCTGTTCACAGCAAACACAGCCTCGTCGTGAGATTTAACGAGCTCAAAAACCAACTATAGGTTAGATTTTTCATCATTTCGCCCCTACCAATGCCCGACTTATAAAGCGCACACATTAATGAAGGCAATGAAGTGTGAAACTGGTTCATTTTTTTGCCATTACAATGCCAATAGAATAGCACTCATATGATGCCTTGAATAAACTTTGGTAGGAATTGAGCCATCAGAAGTAACAAACGAACTTCACGAAACCTACACAAAAAAGCAACAGATTCGCCATGTGGCCGAAATTTCGAGTGTCCCAAGGCCTACGCATCCGCCACCAAACTGCCTGACCAGTGAATTTCCTTACCCCCGTATATAGGCTTCAAGGGTTTGGTGGCTCGCTAAAGATTAACTACAAAGTTCAAGTTTTTATATTCAACGCACCTTGAACTCCCTCAGCTGGAGGAGGCGTGGGCGGCAGAGAGTCATCGCAACTGTCTGAGCTGTTAAGAACATCTATCACACTGGGATTCTTGATAACGATCTCGTCATCGAAAGAATCATAGCCGCCTTCGGACATTTCCTAACAGCCCTGAAATAAAGTTTGGGACTCTTTCTCTAGCTAGATTATTCAGGAACGAAAACCTCCAGAAATATAGAAGAAAGAATTTGGTACACGATTAGTGCCGCTTGGTCTTTAGGCAGAAAGTGAACGCCCAACAAGACTGCCGCTCCTCTCAGATCTCTTCGTTTTTCTCAACTTATCAGTAAAGTGGCTCCGTGTTGCTATCCAATACCCCATTTGTTCGGAAGGAAAGTCTCTATGGGCAGGTTCACCCGCTTCCCAAATAGAGGGCTCCTACTGAAGGCTCCATCAGGTTAGTCGAGACGTACTCGATCCCTGTCAGTGCTTATAGAGCACAAATGCGGCCTGTTGAGGGTATCACTGTCTAATCTCAATTCCTTCTTGGAGCAAGCCCATATACGTACTCACTTCTTATGGGTTCACTGTCTTCTAGTGAGCCCGTTTGATTACCGACTGACACCGTAACGAAGAACAAAAAGGTTTTTTTTTCCAATTTAACTTTTTTGAACAAAATCTCATTAAAAAAGTTAACTAAACTTAATTTATAACAACTAAACTTCCATGCCCTTAATGACTGCACTTAAGATTGGCTTCTCACTGGTGGTGATCATTGAAGACATTCACAACTTTCCGAAAGTAATGATGGCAAAAAAGCCTTTCACGACAAAGGAACACTATAACACCCATATGAAAGTCGTAAACAATAGAGGTAAACATGTTTATTGTATTGAGCAGGTGAAACAATCGCGGTAGGAGGCACGCATTCATCAATCATCAAAAGCAACTATTTAACAACTAACAGTAAATCCTACACGAATTCGTAAAAACCTAACAGGAGAATGATAATGATAGACGTATTGCATACGAATTGAATGGGAGTCTAACACACTGTGTACACTTTCGGCTTTACAAGGTATCTGAATGATCTCTTCGCTAAGGATCCCCGCGAGAATTTGTGCCTAAAAAACATGGAGTTGTAAACAACTAGCAAATTTTGAACGAATAATATCACAGAATCAAAACGTAATATAGGAGTAGTCAGCTCACCGCAATCGCTTTGTATAGCTTAATCCTACAACTGATTGTACCTTGTCGCGATATCGCATAGCCACCTCGACTATGTTCAACGGTTCTGTATCGACGATAGGCACCACAGACGTATCCGTGCTGAAAGAAGTAGATATACCAAGATTTGGGCTGACTCGAAAAGTCAACCTTATGAAGGAGGCAAAAGACTTCGTCAACGAACCTTGGCTTACAACGATCTTTCAAGTAATAGCTCTCCTTCGAGAACTCTCCAAGAGGTGTTTCTGCGGCATTACGACCAAAGAAGAACACCCTAGAAGTTTCTGATTACTTCAAGCATCGAGTACAAACATGAAACAAACTCTAACTGACGACAAGCAATGTGGAGTAGAACTAACTGTTCCACTAACCTATCGGCTGTGATACCCCAAAGTCGAAGAAGTCCTTCTCGAGCCGCCATTTCCGTAGCAATTCGCAGTGTCTCACCAGCACCTTAAAGTATTCGCTCGAAAAGCAAAAACAAGGAATTGCAAAATGTGAGCAACTTACTTTGCCCAACTAACTCTGACTTGTCCTTGTAGATACCAACAACATACACTGGTTCAGCACTCACAGGACCGGAAGAGCGTAGTATCCGTGGTTCGACCTAAGTTCGTACACAGGTTATCGTAAAAGAACAAATACTCCTGTTGGAAAGTGATACCTCTCTAGGTTACCAAAAGTGCATGGTGTCCGTTACGGGGCAAAATTTCCAAAAAATACAAAAACGGGTGAGCACCAAAATTTTCAAAATGTACCTCTGAAGCTCCTCCTTGAGTTAGTAAGTCAGTCAATACGGCTAGAGGATCACGCAGATTGTAGACATCAGCAAAATCTATATCGATAATTTGCGGTATGACCATATCGATGATGAGATTTTTTGCTCGTTCTTCTCCAATAGCTGCTAACAGTGCTCGAAAGGCATCCGCGACTGAAGAAGCTGCAGGTGGATGCTCAGCAGTTCGTAGCAACACATCGACTCCTAAAGGTCTTCATTGTTTGCTTAGCTCGAATCTGTCAATAGCTATAACCTTCCGAACTGCTCTCCACAAAATTAACCTTCTAGTTAAAACTATTAAGACTTAAAAATAGAGTTATAATGCCGACAAGTGAGCTTGCCATACATATACACGAGTGACCATGATTGTTTAAGAGAGAGACAAAAGAAAATCAATAAAGGAGCAAAAAATGAAATACATAAGGAATAACAGTCGCGACATGAACGTATGCCGAAAACTGTACGGCTGAAGTGAGGTATATTAAAACTAAACGAACCCAGGTGTTTAGCAATGTTTGCCAACTGTTCATCCGAGCTCAGTTCGTTGACAACGGCTTGGATGAATTCCTCAGGAGCAAGTGGTAGCTGACAACGCAGGTAGGATGATAGAACTTGAGAAATAACTTTGTCACCTAAAGGATTGTGTTAGGCATGACGAATGGTAAACAAGGCAAGAAGAGATCAAAAAACATCACCAAAATTATGAAAAAGGAGGGGATTTACCTTTTTCTGCGAGTTCCGTGTTGCTGCCTTCACCCACTTCTGTTGACTGGCTCGGAGCGGCACGAGCCGCATCTTCTTCGATGTCAGCACGCGTGTAGAAAGAACTCGTTGTCAAAGCCTACGGAAAAACTTATGAAAAAATCGAACCCGGTGACTTCGACACTCCATTTGAAGTCAACGAGTGCAACAAAACTGGCCTAACAGACAGACAGATCAATCCCACCTTAACCAGCTCTTCAGGTTGAACATCTGGGGCACCGATACGATGACCAAAAGCATACACCTCCGAAGCGTAATTCCTGAAATGGCACCAGTTTCTCTCAGACCTTACATTTGACCATCAAAAACCTAACTCTATTCCATGTTGTGCCCTTTAACTTGAAAAAATCAAAAGCTAGCATCCAAGAAAACCATGGTTTATTCAGGTACCTATCAACTTTGAAACATCACAGAACAACGGATAAAAAGGAATCCGGAACGCACCTTTGCGTGTAGAAAATATGCATATAATGAGCAAAAGTAGGTGAAGCAATAAAAGGCACCGGATAACACAGATTGGTTCCTGATGTGAAATTTCAGATCCATAACAAATTTGGAGGTCAGTAAATAGGAGGTATACAACATGAGATAGTTAGTCTATGGTAAAAATTCCAAAACTATCGAGTCTTACACACTATTGACTAGAAAAACATACTACAAAATATCTACATCCTAAAAACGCCGAATTTCGTTTCAGGAATAGGTTTCTGCAGCGTGGCCTGCAATGTTAAACCTAGCACTTTACGTGTCTCACGAGGGTCGATAACGCCATCATCCCAAAGCCGTGCTGATGCGAAGTATGGATGACCTTCTTTCTCGAATTTTTCTTCAACTGGCTTTCTGAGCGCCTCGTCCTCCTCCTAAATGAACAAACATTAGTATGATTAGTGTAGGAATTGAACCCGCTGAACTTACCTGAGTCCATTGTGATCCCTCCCGTTGACGTTTATCACGTTGAACAGTTGCGAGGACATTCGCGGCCTGTTCACCACCCATCACAGAAATGCGGGCGTTAGGCCACATGAAAAGGAATCGAGGACCGTATGCTCGGCCACACATTCCGTAGTTTCCTGCTCCGTACGATCCACCAATCAGAACAGTCAACTTAGGGACAGAGGCACACGCTACTGCTGTTACTAGTTTAGCACCATGCTTGGCGATTCCTCCTGCTTCAGCTTCACGACCCACCTGAACAGAAACAACTTGGGGATACTGTAGCAAATGGAGAATCCTCCATAAGAAAAGACAACAGATAAATCACAGTTGCAAGCCAGAAGATAACCTCACCATGAATCCAGTTATATTCTGGAGGAACACCAGGGGAATTTTTCGTTGACAGCACAATTCAATAAAGTGTGCCCCTTTCATGGCGGATTCCGAGAACAGCACACCGTTATTCGCAAGAATTCCAACAGGTTGGCCAAAAATCTTTGCAAATCCTACACATATCAGAATCAATAAGGTAAATTGAAAACACTCCTAGAAGACAATGTTGAGGAGGCAACCCACCGGTCACAAGCGTTTCTCCGTACTTTTCTTTGAATTCATCGAAACGGGAACCATCAACAATACGTGCAATAACTTCCCGCACTTCAAACGTTTTCTTGAGGTTCGCTCCAACAATGCCAAGCAACTCTTCCGCAGGATACAGAGGCTCTTCGACTGTAAATAAAGATGTAAACAAGGAATAGAAAGTATGAATATAACCCAGCGAAAATTCACTGGAAGAATTCAAGTCGAGACGAGGTATGTACTTACAATGATCGGCGAATTCTGCGGCTCCCACAGGTGGTCCCAATCCGGCAACAGCGTTGCGGGCCAAATGGAGAGCGTGTGCATCGTTGTGTGCATAGTAATCTGTCACGCCAGATTCACTGCAATGAAGGTCAGCTCCTCCCAGTTCTTCAGCGGAAATCTGAGAATAACTGTCCATCGTAACTTCCAACCAAAAGTTGAGAAAGGCCTTTTCAACAATAGGGTCGGTTAATGAATAAAAAAGAGGTTGCCGAAACTTACATCTTCACCCGTAGCTGCCTTGACAAGAGGAGGCCCTCCCAGGAATACTGTTCCAGTGCCTTTGACTATGATTGCCTGATCTGCCATAGCTGGAACATAAGCCCCTCCCGCTGTGCAGCTGCCCATAACAACAGCAAGTTGAGGAATACCTTGACCGCTGAGGGTTGCCTTAATTTGATCTCATTGAGCCAATACTTCCAATTGTGAGCTAGAAGTCTTGAAAGTCTCGATGAGAAAAGAGGAAAAAGTAACGGGTACAAACTTCTGCTCACCTGGTTATAGAAAATCCTTCCAAAATGATCCCTGTCTGCAAAAATGTCAGCTTGACGGGGCAAATTCGCACCACCAGAATCCACCAGATAGATACAGGGTAGACCATTTTCCCTAAGAAATACTTTCATTTACGATTCATTGAAATCTAATAATAGGCTGTAGGGAATTACCTGGCGATGTCTTGTGCCCGGAGATGTTTCTTCACAGTAATAGGATAGTAGGTTCCTCCTTTCACGGTGGCATCATTAGCAGATATCATGCAAACTCGTCCTGAGACAGTTCCTAAGCCAGTGATGATGCCACCTGCAGGGACTTCTTCATTACCGTACATCTGAAAGCCGGCAAGCTGGCTCAGCTCCAAGAACGAGGTTCCTGGATCAATCAGAGTGTTGATCCGTTCACGCGCAAGCATTTTTCCGCGTTTCTTGTGCAGCGCTCGAGCTTTTTCTCCTCCTCCTTCAGTGATCTTCGAAATCTTCTGCCGTAGATCATCCACTATTTCCTTCATTTGAGTGTAATTCTGCTTGTATTCTTCGGAAGCAACATCGATGGTCGATTCGATTTGGGACCACTGTTGAACAGCTCCACCGAAACAATGGTGGGATCGCACGCTAAAATCTGCCACAATGCAGGGCAGGTATTCAAAATGAAAAACGCAAATACTGTAAGTAAAAAAAAGGTTTCAAACGGGCACTTGATCACATGGAATAGAGTTTTCATATGGAAAATAAGCTATACCAATTAGGATAGGATGAGCGATGAATAAGTGGGTCTGCTCCCAGTAACATCCTACGATGATAGAGATCCTTGTAGTAGGCACGTTCCCATCTTGCTCGAATAAACCTGCCTGAAAATATGAATTGAAATGTAGAACTCAAAGAACTAACAAAAAACATTTGAGCAGATTAGTCAGTGACTTTAAAACAACTTCTACTTCAAACTTTTCAGAAAAACACTTAAGTTTGTGAAGACAGATCCCAAGGTGTGCAAAGATTCCATACCAAATTTCGGGTCCCATGATGGCAAAGTACTTGTCTACAAGGTTATTCCCAAATAGACACATTGAAGAGCAACTCCGATTTTCACCTAACCAAATACTTTTCACACGAAATTCGATGATGACGAACTAAAATGGTTTTTTTAAGTGGTAATACTTATGGCATTGGCTATTTCTCCTTTACACGTAGAGGTCCATTCTTATGAATCTCAACTCTGACGAACTTACCCCTAAACACCGATAAACCAAGCTAAGACCTACATGCAGACTTCGAAGTCCAAAAAAGAGCCAAAGGGATCAAGGAGAAGGAGTTCTGTTTTTCTACACATATTTGGAATAGGATTCTATGATTTTCTTATTAGCAGCAACTATGACATGATTGAGCCTTTAATGAACATTGAATCAAAACACCTACATGCTTGTAGGGAAGTTGTCCGTGCAGGGATCTTTTGGCACACGCTTCCGAGCATTATGATGGAAGCGTACCCTGAAAACCTTGAGTTATTTGACGGTAATTCGAACAGCATTCAAGAAATTCGAGCATAGGTTGATAACAACTAAGGAGTATTATATTTTTTGAATACTTGGCTCTACATTAAAAAACAAACTGCGATAATTTTCCCATCGATTTTACACTTAGAGATCTGCATTCAGCTAATAATCAGTCACAAACAGCAAACGAAAACGATACCATGTTGATGTTCAGTTGCAAGAGCACTCTCTCCCATGGGGATGGCACACCCATCAGACTAGAACCCTTTTTACACAAATTTCGAGTAAGGAGCATGTTGGAAATTCGTCCAAGGAAAGAAGGGGCAACCGTAGGACTTCAGATATTTCCACAGCAACCACTGTCTCTTTACTGCACAGGTTTCTTAATAAAAATGGTAAAAGCTCAACCCTCGTACCGATCCGTTTCTTTGCTTTTTCCTCTAAGAAATGCAACTAAGAGCTTTGTGAAAAATGACGCGTTTTTATTTACAATAGAAGTTTGCCTTAGCCATATTGAAGATGGAACAGTATCTCTGAAGTTATTGCACCCCAGCACAAAATTTCCTTCATATCCTTTGTATGGCATTTTCTTAAAGAACTANTCAGCTAATAATCAGTCACAAACAGCAAACGAAAACGATACCATGTTGATGTTCAGTTGCAAGAGCACTCTCTCTCATGTGGATGGCACACCCATCAGACTAGAACCCTTTTTACACAAATTTCGAGTAAGAAGCATGTTGGAAATTCGTCCAAGGAAAGAAAGGGCAACCGTAGGACTTCAGATATTTCCACAGCAACCACTGTCTCTTTACTGCACAGGTTTCTTAATAAAAAGGTAAAAGCTCACCCCTCGTACCGATCCGTTTCTTTGCTTTTTCCTCTAAGAAATGCAACTAAGAGCTTTGTGAAAAATGACGCGTTTTTATTTACAATAGAAGTTTGCCTTAGCAATATTGAAGATGGAACAGTATCTCTGATGTTATTGCACCCCAGCACAAAATTTCCTTCATATCCTTTGTATGGCATTTTCTTAAAGAACTACCAAAAAACCATATGAAACCACAGCAACACATCAAATTTAGGGCATCCATCTCTATTCCAACCTTATTCAAGTTACTTCATAAAGCAATAACCTCTAAATCACAAGAAAACCAAAATAAACAACTTTTTCGTGCACGAACACAATCGAGAGCGAACGCAAAAACCGACCGATTAACGACCGTACCCTGTTCCACTGAGGACCGGCGCAGGGCATTTAAACCGCGAA
The DNA here is from genome assembly GCA_900617895.1 of Haemonchus placei. Lineage (NCBI taxonomy): Eukaryota > Metazoa > Nematoda > Chromadorea > Rhabditida > Trichostrongylidae > Haemonchus > Haemonchus placei. Next base: position 12,030 of record UZAF01018504.1, on the reverse strand, counting down.
ATCAAAGATTTCGTGAGTTGTTGGCTTATTTGGTCAGTTTGCCTTCACCTCGTAGGTGGTCTCTATAGAGTTCCTTCCTGTTAAAGTTTGATTTTGGGAAGGTCTACTCCCAGACGGATTTGTCCTCTGCAGGAACGTGCCCACATCGAAGTCGGTTCTCACGTGGGAGAACTACTTTCCTTTTGCATTTCTCTTTTTTTATTGATAAGCTACGTAACGGTCACCAATCCCGAATGGGATTAATTGAGTAGGGAGCCGGGTAATGGGAGACTCTATATATGGCTTCAAAACGTGAATCCGCAGAAGATCTTATCTATAAGTTTAANTTCTTCACCCCATCCATTCAAAAACCTTATCTTCTTGCCCTTGCTACCCTTATATTGCACTTTTGATTAGCATGGGGTCGCCCCGTTCCTTTTTTGGCGCCAACTCCACTCATTTGGATTTCCTGTCAAATTATAATTTCAATATTTAGACGTTTACCGACACGGGACTAGCCGATCTGGCAACGACGAGAACGAACCGAAGGTGAGTTTGACTTATTCTTCTTGAATATTTAATAGTTCCGATCGAATCGGAAGTCTCAAACTCAGTTCGAATTGAGAAACCAACTCGAAGCCAGCTGGAGCTTCTTTATTTTGATGTTCCGACGTAGGTTCCTCCACGGTCATATGTGATTCAATAACTCCTTCCCAATTATTCCGGTACCTTACTTTCCCACACAGGTCACGTTTGGTACGGTAGTACTTTCGTTTAATGGTTCCACGAAATGCTATGCTTCAAGGACATTCAGATCGTCGGGTCAGGGCAATCCAGAAAACCTCGATTCGGCATTTGATGATAACTCAAGACGACGTTGGAGTAAAATGATTGACCATTCTTCCATCTTCAAAAAAAATTGGAGTTCAATGGTGGAACGAAGTGGACTTAAATGACACCTCAATGAAAAAGAAGGCTGCGGGTGGATTCGAATCTAATTCGTTAAGTACTATTCAGGCGTATTGTGAAATGAAAGGGTTAGGGTGAAGGGGAGCATAGGGTTTGCCGATATGTAAGCGGGAGAACGTTGAAGAACTTTTGCGAGCCAAGTACCAGATTGCCAACTATTTAAATGTGCTTAATTTAAGGAGTAGATTTCCTCTTGTTTTCCATAAAAAATATTTTTCAGTTGTATATGCAGTTGGGGAGGCTTTTTTTCCAAAATTTTGCTCTAAAACGCAGAGAAAGAGTGGTAGCATTTGCGAGCCCACGAAGGCGATTAGAAACGTTTTCAAGCCTAGACTATGTACTTTCTTTAAAACTAATCCTCAAAACGAGACCATAGGGGTGGATGAGTCAATTGGCATTCAACTCTTACCCAATCCCGTCCTTTTGCCCAGGCGATCATCTCACCCACTTCAGTGCTCCTCCCCTCTTGATGCTAATTTAAAAATTATACTCCTTTGCCAAGAACCGTCTCTAAGCATCACCAAAGTTGGCTAGCCCTCCTCTGTGCTCTAGCTCCCAACGATGGCCTCCAACTACATTCTCACCCCGTTGATACTCAGGTGCAGGTCTGTGGGCATAAATCACTTTGAACAACAGCTGGTTACCCTTCAAGACAAATGTTTTTAAATACTTGAAAGATACGCAGTTACTTAAGTGCTAATCTGGTATTTGGCATTCTTTCACTAAACTATCGAGGCGCTAGCTTTAAGATAAATCCTGTCCTAATGTGAGTCGCTGGGACCCTTGAAACAATGTTAAATACTTAGCAAATTGTGTTATTTCTGTATTTTCTATCAGCATTCATCCTCTTCTAACGCTTCATGAAATTCTACATCTTCATTCAAAAAGAAATTCTACATCTTTATTAAAAAAAATAATGGAATACAAACATTATCAGAATTCGACGCATCAATTTACGCTATATCCATTTGTACTTCACTAACAGCTTTTATACGAATAAAAATGGACAGTATAAAAAACAATATTAATTACTTCACTTCCTAATGGAAAACCCTAAACCCGATCGGTCATCGTTAAAGAAATCGCATAAAAATCATTTCTACAGCGAAAAAAATCTAAACGAAATAGATTCAGTACTGTCAACTAACAGAACCTGAAAGTCAGGTGGCAAGAACATAGGTACCTTATAACCGTCCTGACGGAAACCGAAAAAGTAAGCTAGAAAAGTTCAAGTACAATACAATAAGAGTAACACTCGTACCATGGGAAAGGCAACGGTTTCCTTGGATTGGCTTGTTTGGGAAGCGTTACACTGGGACTTTTGTGAGTGTTTCAGTATAATCTGCTGAAACTAGGTAGTCAAGGACCAATCCAACAAAACTTTTTTGCGTTGATTGCTGTAGATTTGGTTTTTCCGGTTGAAAATACCATCCCATATGATGATCGCATTTGCTACAAACACAAACAGTCCATTGCATTCCTGGGAACCAAGTTGCTTCGGTCGAAGGTTGTCCACGGAATTTCAAATGAGCACTTTTCGTAGTAAGCACGTGGAAAGTTTCTTCGGCTGGATTCTCGAATACATGAACTGTAGCAGTTTGTCCGACAATCGGGAAATCGTATTTGTACTTAAAACGACGTTCCGATACCGTAACATTCAGCAATTCCGATTGTCTTGTAATAGTTGCACCACAGTTTCGACACAGCAATTCACCAACATGGCGACTTTTAACGAATAGTACGTGGGTGACGAGAAAAATCAGTTGTAGTAGGGAGGATGGCAACATTTTCGAGGAAAGCGACCAATGTAGTGGGTTATAATGAGAAAGATAGACAACTCCTTACAACTGCATAGTTTCTGCGTGCGGTCGCGTCGCGGACTAAAGTTTGTTTCATGTTAATTCGTGGTTCAATTTTTATAATCTCTCACAGGTACACTGTTCCTATACGACATTTCAACAAAGGGAAAAGGTTATCGGAAGAGAAAAAATCGCATTTCCCCCTCAGCCTGAACAGTTGAGGTCGTTTTGGCTGTTTTCAGATGTCCTCGAAACTTTTCCGGTGATGAGGGTCGACATTTTCTTACAATTTCCTGAGGATCATCGGATTAATTTGAGCAGTTGGGCCCCTAGGCCAACTAGGTATTGTTCAGATGTCATCATGAATGGAGCTTGCTCATAGCTGACTGTTCTGGGAGCTGACCTCAATGGGAACAGGTGTGTCGGTGACGTAAGGCAGCGTGCTGCTATCGCCACCACCACCTCCCACAACAACCAAGCTGTGGTTACGGTATCGATCGATGCGATTGCCCTCGCGTCCTCCCTTCCCTCCCCCCCGGAGACCGACCACTGACCGAGCCACATAACACAGTTGAGCGTTCTACGTCGTCCCGGCCAGGGCCATTTACTCACAATTACGGTGCTAGATTAGCATCTCTTCCCAGTCCCCCTCGTCCCATTCTCTGGTACGGAGGAAAACTCTTGTACTAGATGAATGATGCATTGGATTCAAGGTTAGTCGCCGTTTAACCGTTTAATTACACGCTCGCAGTCATTTGTTTCCTACGATACGTTACCCTTCATGCTTTTCTATAGGGTTAATGTTTGTTTAAGAATTGGAGTCCTTTCCATCGTTAAAGTAACCAGCGGACCCTTTGAACCTGATACCTTTTTCTTAAGTGTGAAGTTCATAGAGCCTAAGCAGTTTTCATAGGAAGGTGTTTCGTTCTGTTTACTTTCAACTAGCTGTAGTGTAGCTGTAGTGTCCCATCTACAGTCAAGGTCCCTTTTTCGACTACGAAAAAGTTCATACAAAGATGCTACTTTCCAACTAATTGCGACAGGAAGCGGTTCTATGTAAACTGTTTTCTGTCCCAATTCGTTCAGAATTAGTATATTCCTGAATAGATGCCAGTAATGAGAAAGAACTCGTTATCTCGCTGCTCCCTGGGGTCTCCGTGGGCTTTCTATAGCTGTGGTGTTAGCTCTTGAATAAAAAATGGGTTAGCATGGACATGGACATTGAACGAAAAAAAAAACCATCAGGTGTATTTATTTAAATAATGAACTAAAAAGGCAAATAAAGGGGAATCATTGGTCTGTAAGTTACTGATGTCATACGAAAGGTTGAAAACTTCTGTTCAGTAACTGTAGTGTTCTCTTTTCGAAGACTTTAGTCACTACTGTATTGCTTTTTAATATTGTTATTATTATTATTATTACTTTTATTATTTACTATTATTAAACATCAATTTTATATTATCAAAAACAAATTACAAATATAGAAACTGTGTTGTGGAATCCTACTGTATTTATTGTACTTATTGTTAGAACCGTGTCATATTTTTATCAAACAATATTGTAGCTCGATGGCGCCACCCAAGCGTGTTGGATTGTCTGTCGCGTCGAGAAATCAAAACGTTGCTGCTGCACCTGTTGGAAAATTATCCCGACAACATGGCTCAAGTAATCTACTAAAGGAAAATGTAGCCAAGAAAGGCCAAAAAGAGGAAAGAACCATAAAGGTGGGCCTACAATCTTGCTGCTCACATACTATTTACTTTTTGATAATGGCTAATAGAACGGTCAGTTAGCGATGGCAGTCTACCGGGCTGCTGTGAAGTGAAAAATTGTTGATGCTCGTGTTGGGCCTGTTTAAATATGCTTCCTCTAACCTATTCGCTTACAGTATCCTGCCGCTAATTCCGGCGTTTCTCAGTCTCGAGCTGTGGTGCCACCTATCAAACCGGCATTTGAAGTCTATTGCGACGATGACGATGAGAACAATATCATTCATCAGCTTGAAAAGCAATGCCAAGAGGAGAGAAAAGTGGTAGAAAAAGTGAGCGCAGTTCGTGAATTGTGAACCCCACGAACTTGTTACCCTTTAAGCTCCAACCATGCTTTTTTTTAGCCCAAGGTTGCCGCTGTTCGCAGACCCCTAGCAAGTCTTCCGGTCACCACATTGGATTACAATTCAGACGATGACGTTAGTTTGTCCCCATTTTCCACTCCTCAATTTCACTTCGGAGCTCATTATTTGTTATTTAGGAGGTGTTCTCCACCGTTTCTCAGGTCCCATCCATCCCTCTCACGATTCGATCTGAATTCTCAAATTTTGGTATGAATGATGATGACGACGCTAAGTCATCGTTATACGGCAGTGCATTGGATTATGAGATAGACAGCCGTGATGAGTATGTGACAGCCATTTCCGAGAAAGAACTACGGGAAGATATCATCTACGCCAATCCGGAGTTTTCAGATGACATCTACAGGTTGGTACGAGCTGCGTATTACCCGATACTACTTTTGAAACGAGTTACTTGCAGGTATATGAAGCACAGAGAGGTGAAAGTACGTCCAAAACCCAATTATATGTCAAAACAAGACGACATTAATCCTGAAATGCGGGCTATACTCGTCGATTGGTTGTCGGACGTCGTTCAAGAATATAAAATGCATCAGGTAACTAGGTATTCAATTATAAGAAACCATTTTGGTGCGGCTTACTTGCGCTCCAGTTCTCTAGCCCCAAAGTTTCAGGAAACTTTGCACTTGGCAATCTCGTTAGTTGATCGTACTCTCTCGAGATTTCGCACAAACCGCGATCGTCTTCAACTTATCGGCACAACAGCTATGATGATAGCAGCGTAAGTTCTCTGAATCTATTGGATACGGTAGGCTATCGTTGTTTGAGACTATATATGTTACCGTTTTAGAAAATACGAGGAGATATACCCGCCTGAATTGAAGGAATTCACCTATATAACTGATGACACATACACAGCTGAACAAGTAAGCTTCGAACAATTCCTACATTCATTTATTTTTCATTATTTCTTACCATTTCCGATGATCCTAGGCTTTTAAAGAATATAAGTTTTTCTAAAGGGAAGGATAACTTGCTAATATGAGCTCTGAATCTAAAACATGTTCGATTATCATCTGAATTCTTCAAGTTCAAGGGGAAATGAAATTTTTTCTCCAAGGAGTGGAACATTCAGGGTTACTCTGAATCTAAAACATGTTCGATTATCATCTGAATTCTTCAAGTTCAAGGGGAAATGAAATTTTTTCTCCAAGGAGTGGAACATTCAGGGTTATGAAATTCTTTGGTTTTTATGTATGCCCAAATCGAACATTTTAGATACTACAAATGGAGCGCGTCATTCTGAATGAACTACGATTCGATGTCGGTACTCCTACATCGCAATGGTTTGGTGGTAGATTCGCACGCCATCAGAAAGCTTCTCGAAAAACCATAAATACCATGAATATGCTGCTGGACCTTGTTCTACTTGATATCAGCTACATTGCTTATCGACCGTCATACATTGCTGCAGCATGCTTGTGCTATGCCAATGTTCTTACAGGTACCCATAACTTATCAGTTTTTTGTTTTTAGTAAACCTTTATATCAACTGTTTGAGTCTGGGGGCAGGGTTAAAGTTAAAATTCTGGTTAATTTTGAGAGCTGCTCTAAGGTAAGAGTATGTAGAGCCAAAAAAAAAAACTGGTTGCCTCTAATTTTTATAAGAATGTTTCTGCTTTTTAATTATTTTTTGCCTTTTCAAACATATCTTTAAGGGCCAGCCCCATGGTCTACAGAGATGGAGCGGTGGTCTGGTATCTCTGTTGTTGATATATCAAATCTTCTGCGTGCCCTACATGAAACGTTTCGGTCGTTGCCGTCGTCCAAGTATCGGTCAGTCCCTCAAAGGTACAGTTCCCCAGAATATGACTTCGTCGCGGATCTTCCTCCACCCGCTCAGTTGCCATTATGATAATAGCTGCCGTTGAATTCTTTTATCCCCACACATTTGGTGGCCAATAGGTTTAGCACTAATCACAATCTTTTTGTTCTTTTTGTGAGATCTCACCTTTAACTACAGACTTTCATTAACGTACGCGGTATTTACAAGATTTTGCATACCCTAATTTCCCGTAGCTACGTTAAATCACAGTGTACAAACTTATTTATTTTATACTCTTTAAGTATTTACCAAGTATTGGGAATGATACGAAGAAAAAATCTCTCGGAATAGTTTGGAATATTGAACTCTTATGTTTAGTATTATGTCTGAAAATTTGTATTGAACCCTCACCCGAAAAGAGTTGATTAATCTTCATTGTCTGTGAATTTGCCCACAATATTTGCATGTTGCTAAACATATTGAAAACTCCTGACATATTGATCCACTAACATTAACCTTCACTTTAACCTATGTATCTTATGTGTCTAATCAAGACCAGTTATTGCTTACTATCGTGTGTATGATGATAACGAAAACGAAATAAAGGAATTCCTGTAACCTGCTAACGTTGAGGTTGAGGTTTAAGGTGTTTGTAGATTTTTTCATTTAAGCTGTTTGTAGATTTTCCAATCACCAACAAAAAAGCATGCATTTCCTGAAAGGAATAAGGTGCTTGAATTCCTACGTGGGTCGATCATNGAAATAAAGGAATTCCTGTAACCTGCTAACGTTGAGGTTGAGGTTTAAGGTGTTTGTAGATTTTTTCATTTAAGCTGTTTGTAGATTTTCCAATCACCAACAAAAAAGCATGCATTTCCTGAAAGGAATAAGGTGCTTGAATTCCTACGTGGGTCGATCATCGCTCTCAACAGGCATCTTAGGATGCTATAAGTATAAAAGGATGTGCTGATTGTGTAGATCTCATCAAAAAATTATTATTCCTTTTCCTGTTAAACACCTTTACTAACAAAGCAAGTAGCCGAAATTGTTTCGAGTCTTCCATCAGACAGTACTAGGCAATTTACGATGAACGAGAGGAATTGGTTGATAGCCGAAAATTCTTTTCACTTAGCTTTAGACCTAGAGCAGTTAGAGCTTAATGTTAGAGCTCCGGTTCTGGAACAGAAACACTGATAAGGATTGACAGGGAATGGTACCGACTAGTACAGACGGGGATAAAAGGAGCTAAAATGAAGATGTGACTAGATTAGTTGGGCCACTGTTCATTAAAGCGCTTGTACTGATGAACAGTGTATAAAAGGAGGAGGGAGTGGAAGGGATTCGTTGGCTTCTGGATGAAAAGATGATAAGAATAATATCTTCTTGGCGCTGATATATAGCTCTAAGGTTGACGAGACTGACGAATGATTGATAAAAGAGATATGATAAAGGTATTGGTGGTGAGTGACAGAAAGAGATAAGGACTGATAAGAGCCAATAAGACGCCACAGCAGCTGAAATACACCGATGTGGGTGACCTTTTTACCTTCTGAGTGACCTTTTTGGTACCTATTTTCAGATCTCCCACACCGTCACGACCTTTCTCAACAACTGGGACTACTACTATTCGAAATAGTCCGCAAGGGGTTTCGAGTAGCACTTTTGCCTGTTATCACAACAGTGTGCACTAGCCGTACTGGTTACTATATAAAGACAGTATGCCCAGCTGTCCCCTGAACTCGTAGAAGAAAAATGTTTGTTTCAGAGCTGATCTATGAAATTTCTATTACTTAAAGATTCTCCCGAGGAAATAATAATATCGATTTATGAAAGCACCGATCGGCTACTGGAGTATAAATGCTCCAGAATCTTCAGAGGTTAACATAGGAGTGGAGCAAAAGAATTCCAATTGATGATGCGGGGAGATCGTGCCCTTTCTACACTAAGCCACTGAGCGGATTGAAGTTGGAGACTCGGGTGTAAACAATCCAATGGGTCGTATACTTACCTACTGGATCGAAATCAAAAACGACATTGTAATCGATGAAATTTTGAAAAATTCAAAGACAAGGTAGTGAGATAGGTGTATATTTACAAAAGCTCGAAGTACCTTAGGGTCATAGGACTCGTTCAACAGAAGCATGTGAGGGGATAACAAACCTTATAAAGTCACATGAAAATATAAATTTGAAAATGTTTTATTAGCCCAAAGGTAAGTACACTTCTGAATCAGCTTAATTTTCAATTGAGTCACATGATACAGATATAGTAGGGTCCCTTTAGTGAAACCGCGTACATCTAAAACTTAATAACTTAATAAAGGTTAGTCGGTATTTTCAAAAAGAACTGCGACTCCTTGGCCGCCTCCTATGCAAGCTGATCCAATGGCATACTTCATGTTACGTCTCCTGCAAACACTCATTCATTAGCTGAAGAACCACCTCGATTCAGGCAAAATGGCTCTGCCACTTACTTCAGTTCATGAGTTAGGTGAACACTGATTCGTGCTCCAGAAGCACCTAGAGGATGACCAAGAGCGATGGCACCACCGTTCAGGTTGAGCTTCTCCATGGGAATTCCGAGTTCTCGTTGGACGGCCAGGGCTTGAGGAGCGAACGCTTCGTTTACCTAAACGGTTAGGTTACGGTCGAGAAATGAAACTATTCTGTGAACTTCAAAATAATCGCTTCAGCAGGTTGTGGCAAAAAACTTCAAACGGTACCTCGAAGATATCGATGTCGTCGATCTTCAGACCAGTATGGGCTAGAACCTGGCGTATGGCGGGTGCTGGTCCGATGCCCATAATCGTTGGATCGCAACCTTAACATTTTTTGTATGCCTCTTCGAATTTTTATCGGATTCAGAGACACCACCCACGGCGACTGTGTGGAACATGACATTTGAGGCGCTCTACCCATTCTTTCCTACAAGGAAAGGGAATCCAGGGGTGAAAAATTCCTAAGCGGCATACCGAACGACTCCTACCATAGGCTCAGTGAGGATGATGGAATTAGATCATGTCATTAGAGGGTTTTCAAAAGACTAACCAACAGTCGCGTAACTGACAACTCGAGCCAAGGGTTTCAATCCATATTCTTTGATAGCGTCCTCTCCAGCGACGACCATTGCAGCAGCGCCATCACATATACCCTGACAAAATTATGAAGATTGGCATGAATGGACTCGATAATGAGCCGAAAGCTGCGATGTACTCACTGAGGCATTTCCTGCATTGATCAGACCGTCTTTTTGGAATACTGGTTTCAATTTGGCCAAGGATTCCATGGTTGTCTCTGGTCGAGGATGCTCGTCCACCTGCACAAAAAAGTTGTAAATGTGAAGTTTTATCGTCAATCAGGAAATAAGAGGAGTTAACTGACCTCAAATGTCTCTTCGCCCTTTCTCCCTTTAACATTCATAGGTGCAATTTCTGCCTTGTAGAATCCTGCATCCTGAGCTTTCTTCCAGAGCTGCTGTGAGCGAAGAGCAAAAGCGTCAGCGTCATTACGACTCACCTAGAACAGGTATAACTTTAGCAGACAACAGCACTACTACGGTAATAAACTGCTCAGATATTGCCGAATAACCTTACCTTGTACTGCGCTCCAAGCTTCTCCGCAGTTTGACCCATTGCAAGTTTAGCGTATGAATCTGTGAGTGACTCCCATAGCATGTCTTCGAACTTAATATCACGAGCTTGATTTTATGAGTGACATAAAAGCGAGATTTCGGTTCTTACTGGCATTTAAACGTTGTCGGTCTCTAGTTAGTTAGTTATTACTTGAGTTACTTCACTTTTGCAGAATTCATAGTTGTTTACTGCTACTCCAACTGCGTGAACACACATAGCACATGCTCTGCAAATCGGTAACTCAACTACGACTACTAAATTCCTGTTTCTCTATTTCTCTCATGAAAATCGCTAGGTTCTTCGCCTCTGAACCAAATGCGTCCTTGCAGGGCCGGTGAAGAATAAAGTTGACATCATGTTTTTATTCACTACTATTATTTCGCCGCAGTACGCGGTCCGAGTGTTTCACTGGGCTAGTGAGCTGCGGGCGAATTTCGGTCTCGGACGTTATTCGGACCATTTCCGTGCAAGCCCAAGTACGAGTTCGAGTTCCGTCTGAGGCCGAAGTTCCGCCCATAGGTCGCCAACACTGTGAGAAGTGAAGACTGACAAAACATCACATGTACTCTTCTCTGGCTGTGGAATATGGATGAGAAAAAGTTGTACCGAAGACTGGACCAAAAAAAACATATGGAGTCCTTTGACAGACCTCATATTTCATTCCGAGTGCAGTACCGAATCGAACATTTCGAACAGCAAATGGTGTTTGAGTCATGTTTTCAGTACCTCCTGCCACGACGAGTTTTGATTCGCCGAGTTTGATTTGCTATAAATAAGGTCTTAGGTGACTAAATGAATGAATATGAAGTGACTAGTATGAAGTGGAATTACGTGTGCAGCATTGATCAAAGCCTGAAATCCTGATCCGCAGAGACGATTCACTGTGAGAGCTGGTATATTCTGAGGGACTCCACTTCTCAGCCCGATATGTCGTGTCAAATATATGCCATCCTTAGAACTTGCGACTACATTACCTGAAGAGAAAAGTTATCAAGAAAATAATTGTTTGCGTTACATTCCGCGAACGGAATGGTGCCGTAGGGGGGGGGGGGCAGGGGTAAGAAACTTGGTGGTGATTGGCTTCATTAGCAAAAAGCTGCGCTTCGAGATGGATTTGGAATGAATATGAAGATGAGCACAAAACAGCCTTTATTTCTTTCATATAAGCTCTCATAACAGCCCATAATTCTTTAAAACATATGATATAAAGGGAAAAATAAGAAGAAACAGATAACGAAGGTCGTTCTCGATAAGATGACGAAAAAAAAAAACAAGCGACAAAAACCTGCAGCGCGAGCACTTTTAGGGCAGACAGGGTGTTTCACCAAATGAAAAGCTAAATTATTCCCAAAATAAAAGAACTAACCAAAAATGACGTGATCGATATTATCGGCTTTGACGGAGGCATGTTGAAGAGCGGCGATGGTGGCGAAAACGCCGAGGTCAGTTGCGGAGTGATTTTTCAGTTTTCCTCCGAACGTACCAAATGCCGTTCGTTTAGCTCCCACGATAAAAACACCTGAAAGCAAATATTTGCAGGGACACTGTAGTGGGGAAACGATGGAGGTATTAAACAGAAGCAACTGACCAGATTTCGAAGCCATCGTCTTTTACTCGCAGGAGTAGTAACTGACTGGAAATAATGCAGTTCAATTGTATTTTACAGAAATAAACTGTGTAGAGGAATTCGAAGAAGTAACAAAACTTTTTCGATAACTAATCAAAACAGGTACAGGTACAGTCTAGCGAGCGTTCG
>UZAF01018503.1:15770-30937 GCA_900617895.1 Haemonchus placei | reverse complement strand
AAAAAAAAGAGGGAGCGCTTTGAAACTCGCTCAGACCGGGTGGCACCAGACATTAACGCTTACCGTTATCGACCCACAGTTAGGCTGTTAGACGACTGCCGATGTTGTATGGAGTTTTCTGCTCGTCTGTTAACTTTTAAACTGAAGCTACCTTCTTATGCTAAGAGTATGGGTGTTGGAAAATACCCGAACAATTGCATTTGTGACTCCCTTGGGAAATGTTATGCTCTCGAAACATCGCACTGATACCTTTCTGACCAAAAAAAAAATTCCAAACCGTGAGTTCTTCACAGACCGGTCCACCTAGGGCAGTTTTTCCAGCTTTAGCGCCTACAGAGGCACACCTTCTGGCGTCGTTTCATATCTATTTCCTCCCACACAAACAACGAATCAAACGCCGTCTCCCGTCCGTATAATTTTCGGCTTCCGCCTCATTACAGAATTTGTACATCTGGAACGGGTTCCCATGATGAAACGCCGCTTGATTATCCCAACCCTACATAAGTCTTTTTCGGCCATACAGTTCAAATATGTCATTCGGGCCATCAAAATAGATATGGAAACAAAACCCTTTTACATTTATTGCAATTTTTCTCGTTTCAGAACAGACCGTTTGTCAGGCAAGCTTTCCAGCCGCCGATAGCTGGCGCCATTTCTGTCACATGACACCAAAAAATCCTAGTAGGTACTTGCTCTTACCCTTGAAAGCTAATCCTTTTTTGTAGGGCTTTCCTTTTTTACCGGACGTTTAATGCTTAGCAACAGCAAGATAGTTGTCCACTGTGATGCCCTGCCTTTTAATCCCATCAAACGAACACGAAACTCAGATTCTTTGCTCTCTCACTCATTGTCCTTCACTTATACCTTCCACATTTCGCATTTTTTCGTCTCGCTCTGCTACAGCTCTACTTAAACTTTTATCAAAAATCAAAACTTCTTCAGTAGTTCAAATTTGATGGCTACGCGTCTTTTCTGGAACCCGATGGCACGGTGACACTATCACACTGTCAAATGTTGCTCATCGCTACTCGAAGATTTAGTTACAATCTGAAGATGCTCTGAAGGTTACTTGGAATGACGTTTTGTTCTATTATAATAGATTCTCAGAAAAGTTCAAGACATGATGTTCAGAAAAGTTCAGAACTGATGAGCCTTTTAGGATGATTTTTTCAATAATGGAACGACTCCTATTTTCCTAGAACTTGAATTTCCATCTTATATGATTTCAATCAATGAGAGCTAGATAAAACTTGAGAAAATGACTGGAACAATGCAAGTATTACCAAAAGAGTAAGACATCAAGATGGTGTTAACATGCCATAAGGACGTGCTAAGGCGCAGTTGTTCACTCCATCCCATTCGAGATGGGTTTCCCCGTCGGGAACCTATCATTTGCCATCACCCCCTACTGTGAGTCTCTCTTGGCATGTCAGGTGGGCAGAAACGACAACTACGTTAATGCAATTAGCACTAAGCTCTCTTACCCAGCGGGTGATATGTCATACATTGAAAAGAATACGGTCAACGATGAGTCGTAGTTTCCAAAGGGGAAACTTTTACATAAAAGCTTGCAGCTCACCTCACAGATGTGGAATCTTGGGAAAATCACTGGGTTTTCGATTTATTCATTCATTTCATCCTCTTTTCGGCAGTAATTAGATTATCAGTGTGAAGTCCACCCCTCTACCACTGACAAAGAAGCGAGACTCCGCCTATGCAGTAGCGAAAAAAAAGAGACGGAAGTCTGTTTAAAACGACTCATCCGGGTGCAAGGGTGGACACCTGCGCGATCGTTTGCAGCGGTCAATGGTGTGTGAAATCCATAATGGCTAGGTTGACTGAGCCGTGCCATGAAATGGTCATGAAGATTCGCAGCAGCTATACATGTTTGGGGGGACCATGCCCCCACACGGGCTCAGTTCAGGTAGTCAGTAACTTCCGCTGCTGACATGTGCCCTATTCATCAAAGTTGATGTATCGAATGTCTTCGAAGTGCATGATGACGTAATCGAATGAGGACAAGCAGTAACCACAAGGTCATTACTTTCGCATCAATCACCTCGCCACTGAGGAGCAACAGCCAGCTCCGTTAAGGACTACGCACAAGCACCGTACTCCCGTTTGTAATTTGGCATCGATTAGTGTCACGTTACCTAGACAGGCCTGTATACGAGAGTTATTGTTAATCTACGCTAATCCCCGGGTACAGTATATCTTTCACATACGTAACAATGCTCTATTAAGGGATTACGATATTCATAAGTCTGCTGGCAAGCCCAAATACACCATGACAACGTTGGTAGTATGAATCCGGTACATGCTTTCTGATTGAAGTCTTCAAACGAAGTAGTTTGAATACATACGTCAACGCCGTTTGGACGTCGTTTAAAAGAATACGGTAGGTAAAGTGAGTTAATGGCTACCTTTCAGGAGCATTTAAAACTAATTGTAGATTGCAATCGTCGTTAGAAAACCATCGCTGCTATAGTGAAAGAAGATGAATGGTGGGGCTTGCCTCATTCCCCCGACGGCGCCGAAATCCACACAAGGAGATGTCTTCAAAAAGCTCTTACGGTGCTATTCAAAGGACAGTTCGATGAATACGNATGGCCACAGATTAAGCCATTTTTGGGTCAAATATACTTCTGGCCGAATTGGGGCTCAAGCAAGGAAACTTTTGGCACTTCTACGAAGTCAAAAAAAGGTGTTTAAGCGAACTACTCATAGTCTAGGTGAGAAGCTGAGTGAGCAGCTATCAAGTTTATTGAGGGTCAGCATATTTGTTCTCAGAATATAGGAATAATCTGCACACGCTCTTGCAATTTCTGTAGGATCAACTTTGGGCAGTTGCCTCAGTTTAAATCCCATTTCGCCTTTAACTATTCACCATTTCTATGAAATCAGGGTATGTGGCTCCCGTGCAGCCGTGTGTGTCACATACGAATTCCTTTCTCAAGTCCTCGGGATGCGCCGGATAATTTATTGTGACGATTATCATGACCAGGTTTTGGACTAGGTTTTGAGACATCTTAATGAAAACGTTGACAAGCTGTGTTTTTTCAGATGAGTTCCCGATAGTTAAGAGAGCTTCAGTAGCTGCTTAACTATTATATGTATTATGCTACTATATATTTCTTTGAGAGTCTCGGAACACAGTCGACTGATGACGATACCAATAGGTTCCGCCACTTTATGCATGCCGTTCAATTCCCAAACTTTTCTGCCTAGTTCGTGCTGTCATGGGCGGCTAAGACGTTCATTGGGTATTGGGAATGTCATAATCTTTCAATGTTGTCCTTAAGTACTTTATGGTTGGCTATGGGCCGCCCTTGAGTTCGAGAACATTGGGCTTGTTCTCTTTCAGCCACATCATTCTTTCAGACCTTGGTATTTTCAAAATTCGTCCATTTCATTCTCTGTGAAAGCGTAGAAGATCTTTTGCGGTCACATCCAGTGTTAGTGGGATGAGTAATGGCTGCTAACTTATCGTGATGAACCTTAACCTGTCGTGAAATTTTGCACTTTGCCCTGGAATAATCTTCACTATCCACTATCGAGGTGGTGCCTCCATTGCAGGATTCATCTCTAGAGGCTTATCTATGAGATCTACATATAAAGTTACCAGTGTTTTCAGGAAACGAAGTGATCGCTGACTTGTTCCTCGGTGTTTTTCAGCTGTGCCATCTGTTGCTTCTTTAATGCGGTGCGAGGTGCGTTACGTTGTCGCAGACGTGTCGAACAATAATGCTTCTAACTTGCTTGAATTGAGGATTTGCGACGGACTAATCCTTTATAGACTGCTGATATAAATCAAATCGGCACTGTATTGTGTATATGCTCAACAAAGAAGTTCCTATGTTCCAGTAGGTAACGCTCTTGAAGAGTCTTCATTTAAACTCTTCCTTCCAGAGCTGGGAGGACTGGCTAACAATGTAAACGCTTTTCTGATTGTCTTTTCTCCACGTAATCAATGAAAGACGATTGCAGACACTCGAGAATGCCCTTCTAAGACTCGCTTCCTGCAAGGGAGTTGTTAACTATAAAAGTGAGCTGTAGCTAACTCGAAACTCTTCCTGAGTGCTATTCCTCCCTTCTTTCACTTTCAAGCCTACCTGCCCACCGGCAGCCCTGTGGTAACCGCCTTGGAAATAGCATCGTCAAAGCGCAGGGGCGCAGGAGGTAGAACTTGTCTTTTATGTATTAGATAGGCTTGAGACACGGATATTACATCGTCCAGTCTCCAGTCCTTTGCTTGTATCCTCATGAAAAAGGTACAATCGCTAATCATCTTTCAGAGGCACAGTTTTCGAAGGGTTAGTTACAGTCGTGGCCGTGACTTTTATTCGTCATCTCGGAGCTTCCCAGTTATCCATGGAATTCCGGTGAACTGATCCAAAATCTCCTTGATTGGTTTCCATCCTTCAATAACCTTAGAGCATTAATCGCAGAACTCGGCTGAGATTCTGAAAGATTTAGCCCAAGTTAGTAGTTCAGCCCCTGGTGTGCTGCCTCCAAAGATTCGCAAGTTTGAAGAAAAATGCTTTCCATCTAGCTAGACCGGATAGCTGGCCTTCTCGAGTGCAGGGCATGATCAGACAGGTAATCGAATGGGATATATCCCTGCTGTTGGTGGCAAGCTCACTCAAGACTTTGAACTAATATAACTAACTTCTGAATTTTGATATTGGACGGTTGACGACGACGAGGGGTGTTTGTTCGAGATTTTAGTAGCTGTACGGCAAAGTGGATTGGCTGTAGTGTTTGTATCAGCTGACTGCATTTACAACAAACGTGCCCCATTTGAATAAAATCAGTCTCTACAGAGCCGCTAGAAACGTCCCTGCCGGCTCCAGTTAGGAAACAGTACACAGACAGACAGACAGTAGACAGTAGGCCGCCGGAGCGGTTTAGAGCTACTATCGCACCTTACATATGTATGTACGTCCCCCTTCGAACGGACAATGCTACACGTGGTCCGTTCAAGTAACTAACTATTCGAGTCATGCTTATCACACTCGCAAAAATAATCTCTTTTGGGAAATTTCTATAGAAAAGCTTCATAGCTAGATTAATTAATGCTATGACAGGCTACAAGGGATTGGGGGATTGAGAGAGCACCATTATTTTTGGCAAACCGATCTTTTCCCGATTTCTACTCATCAGAGTATGAAGAGAAACGTTTTAAAGGCACAGTTCACAATAATTTTGAGGTACCCACTTTTATCGAAAGGCGGAAGTATAGATTGTGAATAGTTCATCGGTAGTGAAGAAGCGAAAGAATTCGAGAAAAATGTGGCTCGTCAAAAGTAGGGAAAATAGTGGTTGGACGAGATTGCCATAACGGAAATAACATGGAAGGGGTATTCGGACGAGACTTCAGTTATTGCAATTGTACGAAGAGCTGACTACATCAAGCGAGAACGTACAGAACTGTTTTTCACTGTCGCTATGGGTCATGACAGGTTGGTTACACTTCCTACATGGGTTCTCTTGTGATCGGTGCAGCCTCTATAATGCCGGTGAAACTCGTCCGAGGATACACACGGGCCAATCTTTGAGCCTTTATAACTCCCTGACTNGGCGGCTTTCCGACCTGATAGTGCCAGATATGGTATGCGAGGGGCCTCAAATCCATCCTGTGAGGGAATCTCAGAAACCATTTTTATCGTGAACTGTGCCTTTGAAGAGCTCGTAAGGGAGAGGACATAATTCCACAAAAACACAGCGAAAAACATTTATCATAGATCCCCTTAACTTCTGCGACGCTGGTTTGGTTTTTGGCAGGTTGGCGGACCTACTGAGACGGTATCCGGAGTTCTATTTATGTCGTCTTGTACGAGCTTGTAGTGTTGGCGGCCACTGCTCTTCCGAGCCGAATTCCAATCCTTCTCCACGCAGATCTCTCTGTTGTTCCCCATCGTTCCCCATTAGTTTAAAATTACTGCTTTTCGGTGACTTGTTTGCGTTGCTTTTTGCCGTTCTTTTATTTTCTTTGATTTCTGATAAACCATGATCATAATCATAGAATCTCAGTGAAATACTTTAGGCAAAACCAGAGGACATGCCCGAGCAAGGAGACCTAGTGCAACTTTGGAATCTCCAAAAGAATGACACATATGTTCTCATAGCTCTGATGCCAGCTTGCCGTCTATTTCATCAACATCAGTGATCCACCCATTTTAGGAGAGCATAAACTGGATGCAAGTGTAGAAATATATATATCGTCGTAGTCTCGAATATTCTTGCCACGCATTAACAATACTGACGAGACGACTTTGTTGGCGCACTCTCAAACTTGGGTAATTTAACCGATATGTTCTTCTATTTCTTATTCTTTAGCGTTTGTCCCGCTTGTAGGCGGGGTCCGCTTTTCTGATATGTTGACGCCACTTCTCCCGATTGAACGCTTGATCGGGGTGAATGTTCACCGCTTTAAGGTCTTCGTGCAACGTATTGAGCCACCGCTGCTTGGACGTCCTCTAGGCCACTCTCCAGGCGCGTCAAGGTTGAGACCGGTCTTACGGATACTGGCGTTCTATGCGCGAAGAATATGACCATACCATCGTAGACGGGGTTCACGCATTTTATGGACAATGGGCCCTACACCGAATCCCTCCCTGATGGCGTTATTACTTATACGGTCTAGGCGTGTTACTCCTGCTGTCCAGCGCAGCATTTTGGTCTCCATCACACTGAGACGGGCTTCAACTTCTTTGGTTGCAGGCCAGCATTCAGCGCCGTAAATTGCGACCGGCCGGATGACGGTTCTGTAGATCTTAGATTTGAGATGCTCAGGGATGTTCTTATCGCAGAGTACGCCAGTCATTGAGCGCCACTTCAACCACGCTGCATTCACGCGAGAATTCGCTTCAAAATCCAGGTTGCCGTCAGACGCAATTGCCGATCTAAGGTACTTAAGGTTGTTGTCCGTGTGAGCTCAGTGCCATTGATCTTGATAGAGCCTCTGTAGCCGACTGAGTACTTTATCAACGATAGAGGAATCGGTGATAATATACTCAGTCTTTTTGACGTTTAGCCTGAGCCCGAACATAGACAGACGGTCGGACCAGGTCTGCACCTGTGACTCGAGCTCGCTTTTGTCTTCGCTAGCGAGCACCACGTAACATTTTTGATGTGACGAGGGTGCTCGTAGGCCGGCCTGTCACCGGGCCTTTCGCCAGGATTCGAATGTCCGTGGTCAGCTCAGCCACAGAATGGGCAGTTTCTAGTGGCACCTCTTGAAGGGACGGACATCGCCACCTAATTGAAGATTGAGGATGCAAGAAACTCAAACCATTAGAATAATATAATTAGCACCAACAGGTAAAAAATAATGCAAAAACACTTCAACCGAAGATGACATAAGAGACTGCTACAGTTAGAATGATGCAAGAAATATTAGACCTTAAAATGGTCCATCGATGGAAGGCGCAAGAGAGGAATATAAGAAAATGAATAATAGTAAGCTTCCTGAGGGGATCCGATCAATGAATAAAATAGAGGTTACGGGGGAGAAGCGCGATGTCGAATTATGCCCTAAGCGGAGTATAGCCGTCATATATACCCGCGCTACCCGCGCTTTGGGCGTGAAACCGATATTTGATCTACTGATGGGGAAGATCATAAGACGGCGCGTGCAATCGCGGCCTAACAACCGCGATAGTGCATACAATGCCCTGCTCAAGTCAGATATTAGTAAATGGAACGTTGCTGACGAAGATGGGAACATCGCCATACCATACATTATCATGGGGCATTCAGTAAGCATTTGCAGGATACAGTAAGAGTATTGTAGAGTCGTGCAGAACAGCTACTTCCACACAGTCTCATCAGACTATGGCTAGTTGTTTTTCTGTCAAACAATGTTCTTGAGGTCAATCCCATCAGAAGGTGATTGCTAACGCTATACAGCGAATCCTGAGCAACACATGCATTTGATTCAGGAAACGTACTGATGAAAAGGACTATGCAGATATTACGAACCAACGAGGTAAAGGGTAAGTGTCTGAGTGGCTGGTCAGCTATGAAGGCATACTGAAAGCAAGTCTACGGGAACTCAAGGAAAGTGGACAGATTATTTCCAGTTGCTACTCGAACGTCGGACGCGTAAGGGGCAGTGCGCCTTTGCAACTCGAATATAGCAATGTGAAATCATAAGTGTATCTACTAAGACCAAGCCGTCGAAGCTTATACATACTAAACGAGGGGGCCCTTTTCCAGGGGTAGGTTTCCTAATAGTGATGGTGTTTCAGATGCATGTGGATGTGACGTGTGTTACACGAGCTGCTGCACCTTTGCGGTCTGTGGCATGAGAATATCAGATACGATCGCGATAACTACGTTGAAACTTTTTATGTCAATATCCCAGAACGTTAGCCTGTTCCTTCGAAAGAAAAAAGGAATATACCCGAATTGGAAGGTGATTCGAGAGTTAATACTGACGAACAACGAGCAGTAATTCGTATGGCATCTTCTAAGGATCAGTTGTTTGTTTATTTGAGGGCGGGAGTAATTAGAGCCAAAGCCCCATTAAACGGGGTAGGCCTCTTAAAGAGAGATCCTGAGGAAGGCTACCTCCCTGACCACACAGCACAAACTCAGATGTTGCATGTGGGAGCGTCGCTGCATCACGGTAGAAGAAATTACTGAGTGTTAAACAAGCGACATAAATATTCAAATTTTCTGTTTGAGTCATTCCTTATCAGTTGGTAATCTGTTTTTATCTTCATGGAATAATTGAATACTCGCAAGTGAATTTTCGTAGAAGTAATTAAGATCAAAAAGCTCATTCTGATCGTCAACAGCACCTCTGACCGTGATGGCTTGGTTTCGGGCGCAGTTCATACTTGTATGGTTTCACCACGGAGACGCGGTCGAATGCCGCATGCCGTGTGCTCGAATAATTTTTTCGTTGAGCACCGTTCAGTGGAATTTTATCGCTAGATGTTGGATAGATAATAGTAATAACAACAATAATAATAACAAAATAATAATAATTATTATGACGCGTAGGTTACCCGGTCGATCACGGGTTGTCTAAGGGTAGGCTGTTAAGAAGAGGAACCTTTATTAACTGAGATGATAAAGAGTAAGCTTCCACTTGACAGTAAGACAAAGCTGGAATGAACAGATTAAGACAGATCAACTGTCTCCTACAGCAGCAGTACGGTATCATACAGAAACATTTCGTAACCGAGATCTATGATAATTGTACATAACAAGTGATTACGAAATACGAAAGGAAAAAGAAAAGAGTGGTTCCTTCGTGGCTTCAAATGAACGTTAGGGTGGCCGATACCACCCTCAATGCGGAGTATCTTGTTTCGCGACAGGGACGAATGGAGACGTTGCTGAGACTCCCGAGGAAATCTGTTACAAACGGGTTGACAAGTGCAACAGGTGATGTTGTTATGTGACAAGATTATGTCGTTATTAAAAGCTTTACGCAGCTCTGCTTGGAAAATAACATGCTCCAATGCGGACGCCGTCAGGGGGTGCGTATCGTGATGCGGCCCAGGAGCGCTGAGCGTGATCAGTTGGCGCAAAGGCGCTTCACGATGTACTCTAAAAGCGTTCATTGTGATTCGCGAAAGTTGGCAGCGAAAGTAAATAGGTGTCTGCGCTAAAGCATGAACATGAAACACGCACGAAACAACCAAGAGTGATCAAAATTGGCAGCAGGTGACCACGAAGATAAATTATCAATTAAAGGATTAGTAGCTAGAATCAGATCAAGAATCGTTTTGCCACGTAAGGGTAGGTTGTGAACCAAACTACTCCACTACATTCGAAAATTCAAAAAGATTTCGACACATCGAGTTTATATAGTATTTCTATGTAGCTAGATTATTTATGATCCGAGCACCCATGCGCGATTGAACGTTCGGAAGAATGAGCTCTAGACCATCTCAATGAGTTTCACTTTCTCGTTTGAACTTCACTTGAGCAAACCACACCTTTAATTTACTCTTCAATGGATAGAACAACTGTCTCAAGACAATATATTCGAAGAAGATCCGGTTTGAGGCTAATAGTGAAGGTAGAGCAGCTCAACTAATATTTTCGCTAACCATGTACGCACAGTCATCTCGGCTTCCGTTACGATTAGTTGGGTAGACTCTATGAAGTCGGCCAGAAACAGTTTCTGCAACAGTTTTCTAGAAAACAGCCATGTCCCAGTTACTGAAACCAGGTCAGCGCTTTGGCTCGAAGGAGCAGAAAGCAGTTGAAGGCACGGCCCACGTGAAAGATGGTTTCGTAGATTTCCTTTCATGATTACCCAGCCCATATGTAACAGAAAGGACTGTTATCAGGTCCAAAAACTCAAGACTTAGGGCATACTAGGAGCCTCATTGAGGGATCGGTCGATTGCCACCCCCATTCCACCGATTTTATGTCATATGGGTACAGAGGCGACACAGGTTGCGCTATTCGCACTAAGACCCACACGCTCATGATCAACTGATCGCCGGGAGTTGAGGTGATGCGTTACTCCCACTCCGTTATTCTGTGCTATTCTGCTTGCTGCCAGGACCCACGCTACTCAATGACGGACATTGTATAGCTCATCCAAATACCCTTCTACTTCACTTTTCTGGTCTTATTTCGTCAGCCCGTTTTCGAGGACTTTTTAGAAGCCTCCCATGACTTTTGGAATACAGCTTCTCTTTGATTTTTCGTCATTATCTGAATAATCGAAAATTATAGTGAATTGTGCCTTTGAAGCAGCTTGGTGGATTTCTAAAATAAAAAATTGACATTCCTGTGTTTTGCTGAATTATGCATTCAGGAAGCTCGTCGGAATGTCTTATTCGCCCGGTGCACCAGCCACGACTCGTCTGCTACCTATTGCGTGGTCTATACTCCTGCCACATCCGAAACTCCTCAACTTGTTCGGAGTGGTGTGATTTCTGCAAGCACATATTTCTGTTAGTTGTGTTTATTCCAGGGGGAAATGGGGAAAATGGAGTAATGAAGGGAAGCCGAGTAATGGAGAACCTCAGACAAAACAAACTATGACAAACGTGACGATGAGCAACATTTATCACCCGGGAGACGGCCAGCCGATCGCTTGGACCAGGCACATTGAAAAAAACTGAATACCTAGTAAAAGACATGGAATGACGAATAGAAACAATTCCGCACTATAAACGCGCGGTGAATAATGAAAGCAAGAAAACGGCGAGGAAGTTGAATCGACTATATCCGGTTATGTACACGAATCAACAATGGACAAGAGCCCTGGGCATTGAGAGTATGAACGAAACGATATAAAAAGAACAAATGGATCAGCAGAAACGACACGTTCTTGCACAGTCTCGACGCATGAAGATCGACGAAATAACGCAGACACGAGCACTCCGCTGGATCCATGCCGAACACCATGGTGATCGGTCAGCGCAGGTGCGTGGCTAAAAATATGCGCATTGTTTCTGCATCGTCCTCGAAGTAGTGGTAAAAGCAAATTATTGTGATTTAAATGAATCAAGGTTGGGCGAAGATGGGCCAGCGCCAAGTGGGCCTGCATATGAACTAAGCACCAAATTCATGGCCAATGCTCGTTCATGTAACGCAACTAGAAATGCATTCCGATACTTCAAGATCTTCATGTTGGTCAAGCACGTTACTAATAATAATAGCACGTTAATAATGACTAACGGGGCCGATCGTGGACGAGGAGATCATTCTTTCTTTATGGGACTTTAATGCAGCTATTACATCTACGGGTTTTGCGGACAAAGTGCGAAATATAGAGTCGCTGGAGAACCGATTCCTCATCACTAGTCTTTATTTCACTGGTCCTCGAGATGAAGATGTCTCACCAATCAAATCTTGTTACCCTTTTCTGCAATAAAGTTCTCAGAAGTTCAAAGTGCACGAATTCGCAAATATAATTTCAAACTCAGCTATGGAAGTTCTGAAAGAAGAATTCGCTACCTATACGGGAGGCTACCTATCGTCTAATTTATATTTTTGATGAGGATCATTTCCAAGTTAATCTATGGCTATCATGACCGTTCCGGTCATGTGAAACTCGATGCTTTCTGATTATTTTAGCGATTTCGCTTACTGCTAGCCCTCAGCGCAGAAAATCTGCAGATAAAAATGTGGAGACTCTGTTTTGATGAATATCCGGCCTAAATATACGACAATGCACTGCAATTATCGATCGATTGCTTCCTTTGCTTACAACTGTTTGTAAAAGCGGAGCAAGAACATCCACCACTGAAATAGAAGCAACTATCCTAGAAATAAAACTAGTGCAGCTTCAGCAGCATCCTCGAGGTTACAAGAAATACTACGCTACGTTTCTAAGGGGACGGGACGGTAACCCTTGTAGCGGCAGATCGTCAGAACTCATAACAAGGTAGCCTCAATAAGGCCTCAGTAAGTAAAGTGCTAACAAATTCGTTTTATTACTGAGCTTTACACTGCCCTAGTTAATCGCGAAAAAATGAGAAGAAATATACTCACACCGCCAGTATCATTCGACACCGTTGGCCTTTCAGTTGAAGTTGAACTCGTGCGTCGGCTCGAAGAGCGTACATCTCCTCCTGAAGCTGACTTACGATGAAATAATAGCGGCTGAGTTTAGGAGACCGATTAAAAAGATCAATTCACGTCGTGATCTTTAAAGCCAAAAATGGTCTGTTCTAAACTCACTCTGTCTGTTACGAGCCGAATCAGTCCGTATTCGTTGCCGCATAGCATCCAGACGCGCTTGCTGCTCACGATATCGTTCTATGGCAGCGGCGCGAGCTTCTGCGCTAACGACCACACGCTTAAGCGAACTCCAATTGTTTTTGCTTCGACAAAATGAAAAACTTACATGATTAGAAAGAGAAGGTTGCGTCACAAAGGATGAAAATGGACATGAACCGTAATGTAATTGAGAAAACCCGTTCATAGATTCACTCACCGGTCTTACTTGCGATGGCCGGAACTGTCGACGTCTAAAGAATGGACTCGTGGACACTGGAGCTCTAGTTGTTATTGGAGCTTGGGTAGTAGTTGTGGTTGTCGAAGTTGTTGTTGTGTATATTGTTGTCGTTGTTGTTGGCGGTGGTGGTGGAGGTGGCGGTGGTGGAGCAGGTCGGGTAGTACCAATACGAGCTGCAGTATACAGCGGTGACTCAACAAAGATCCATCTCTCCGCTTCAATAGCACGTTTTGGCTGAGCAGGCGCATGAAAGACGCTCGTAAAACTGAGAGGTGCATCTGTGATGGCGAACGGGGTAGTTAAAGTGGTGAGTGGAAGGAAATTTTGGAAAAGCGTAGTGTCGTGAGGAAGCGGTGCGGACAGTATGTCAATACCCCAGCTGACAGCTCCTGTCTCCATTGTTGTGCTGTACGTCGTACTCATCGCGGTCGTCGCCATCGTGGCCGTAGTGTAGAAAGTGGTTGTTGTGCTTGGTTCCTCTACTGGAGGCGAAGATTCTACAGTACTACCTGTGTGTTTGCAGTGTACTACTATGTCAGTCTAAAAGCTACTACAACGATCTAACAGCAACAACTGTAAGGTTGCTAAAATTGAAACATGTGCATCTAGTACGTGTTATATCTAGTACATTTTTCTAGTAGAATAAAATACACTATTTGTTATCATGCCTAAATTCATGACTCTGACTTTTCAACTACCACTCCTTCTTCTCATATGCTGATTTTGATGAAAATTAATTCTTTGCCTTCTGTTTTTGAATTTTTTGTTTAGGATAAATTGTTGAAAATAATTTCTCGACGACATGGGCAAGCCATCGAGATTTCCGTCTAGTCGTCTAGGAGGTCGTCCACTCCTTCTTTTCATATGCTGATTTTGGTTTTTCCGTCACCCCGGAAGGATAGCACATTAGACACCATTAAGTCGAAAAATGATCTGGACAGGGCACCAGAAATGGCTTGTCTGACGCACACATCCAAAAGTGGCCGTGTTATGACGTTGTCGGAGCTGCACCACTCACCCTAGAGCACACGCATTGCAAATCCAAGCCACTAATCGTGACACGTGGCGACAGTTTCTCACAAACGAGCGTACGGCATTGGCGTTGAGACAACCACGAAAAGTACCCTCACATGGGAGAACTGGCTCTTAGTGGGAGCACTATAGTACCAGAGTCAATTTTGGCAGTTTTAGCCTACTGAAAGCAGCTTTTTACGTAACTGCATCTACTCATTCAGTGCCACCGCAGTCGTCATGACTTGTACTAATCCTTTTTTCCCCCTTTTTCGAAACCTCGAACTTCTCTAAACGAAAAGGCCTTCGCCCCTTCCTCGTCGCCTTCGAACTATTCCGGATTATACCTTGAAATTTTTCACTTAAACACTGCCTCAAAAGTTTCGTGAACTTTAGGAAACATCGCTTCCCTCGAACATATGGGACCCCAGCTTAACACTATTGATCGTGAGATGAAAGACTTTGCTTGCTGCTTCTCCGTAAGTTTGGGGTGGGCGACAGAAACATGTAACGTGATAGATAATCATGTAGCAAAAGATAAACCAAGTTGAACATCGTCACAACACCGCTGCATTATCTTTGATTTTATTTACAATAATTCTCTTTGCACGCGCATACGTCAGATGAATTCTACACTGGTATCGGAAAATCTCCTTGGATGAAGGTTTGGCATTCTCAGATACGTGATTTTGAGGAAAAGCAATCCTTATTAGTTGGAAGAAGTGGGTTCCAGTTAGGGCGAACTCAATGTAAGGCAAGGAAACAATCTTACATATGTGCAGTCTGATTAGATATCGAAGGTAATTCATCACACAGAAACTATTAGGTTGATGCTTAATTATTGCGGATTTTTTCGCGGCTTTTTTTCTCTTGAAAGAATTTGAATATAGAGTTCGGGCTTTTTCTAGAAATGATCTACTTGATTTCCTCTACAAGAATATACTCAAAAAACCATCCGCATATTCGCAAAATTAGGTTTTACTACTTCGAGAAAGATTGAAAGGTGGCGCACTCATTCCGCGATCTCAGTAACTTTTCAGCGATCGTTCATTAGGTGATCTAGTGAAGTACACATGCTTTCCTGGTGGTCAAACACGGTCAAATACGATTAAACATTTTGATATTTTCCATTTCCCTGCATTTTACCTAACTCTATAGGTATTAGGTTGATGCATAATTATTGCGGATTTTTTCCAGCAAATTTTACTTAAAGAAA
>UZAF01018503.1:0-14981 GCA_900617895.1 Haemonchus placei | reverse complement strand
AGGAAACCACGACGCATACTCATTTCAAACTGCGTGCCACAGTTTGAACTGTGCGCCACCACTGAAGCTTCTATAAGTTCAGGGCGCTAGGCTTTGGCGCCACATATTTGACAGATCTTCCTTCGTCGATTGTCTCGACTGGCAGCTGGTCTACGCCTTCATCCTTATACATCCGCTTCGAAATAGTATGCTTCACGTGGAGCACCACGCGCGTATCATCCCCGTCTGCGGCAAAAGAGCCCCTAATCATTCTGGCCTGGGGTCGCATCCCTTCCAGTATTCTTCGCATATTTTTGCTCATCACTCAACCAGCGCTCACCACGAATTATGCAGCCACTTCTTTCGCTCACTAGGTCTTCCCCTTTCTTAGTAGGACTGTTCCCACCACGAATGAATGTACCTCAATGAGGGACATTGATCAGGATCGCAAGAAGCAATTGTAGTGACGACACGGCTTTGGCTCCTTCTTGTTGAGCCTCTCCATATCCAAAACTACAGCTCTGGGTTCGTAAACAAACTATCCTCTATCTCGATGAACACTTTGAGCGACTCGTAGTATGAAAACATCTTAAGTGTAAACAACTAATCAGCCGAGAAGGGTTTGGGTCAACCCCGGGACGAACTAGACACATTCCTACAAAGAACAACTTCACCACAAAGGGAGTCAAATTCAAGTGCAACACCGACGTTAGCAAAGCCTAGGCATATTTTCACGGAAAATTTTCTAGACATAAGACGGGTAGTGAGATAAACACAGTGCTATAGTGCCTTGCACCTGCTCAGCATATGAAGACGCATACAACCATTTCCTAGTGACAAAGATTTTCAAGGTCTTCGAACTTCCATAAAGGAACCATGACAGAACCCCTAAAAGTGTTCCGTAGGGAGAGCCTTCAGCTTTTTTCGATTTCTTTCACAGCGTCTCAAAATTCTGCAGCTTTAGTTGTTGCTGCTGAATCACGACGATAAGTGGGACACTACTCCTGATTGTTCATCCCCTTTCTCGGGTTTTCTTCAGATTCTTTTCTACTGAGATTCATCTTAGTAATTCCTAATCTCACAATTCGAGTATGGAAGGACTATATCAGGGTACGCCTTTGTAGGAAGGATTGCGAAGAGGCTTAGTGCAATTATGAATAAGTAAAGATGGGAGATGGAAGAGAGGAATAGTGAAATCCGAAAGTATTGTGCCGAAAGTTCAGCAAATGGAATATATGAAGCTGCGGAGGTTCTGCTCCAACTGTGAACCACATCATCGAGTAAAGATTTGATACAGTCAACTTGCTGATAGGCGACCAAAAGGGTTTGGTTTCTCGAGTGATTCGAGAAGAAGCCTCCCAGGGTAAGAAAAAGAGCTAAGAAATGAAGTTTCAAAACTCAGGTACAAAAGGGAATATGACTACAATTACTTCTTAGTTGTTCCGACTTATCTCTTATAGTTTTTTTTAGTTTATTTCTTAAATGTACTAGCATGAGGGGATTGTGGTATCATGGTGTTCCCCGTAATACTAATACAATCCAATAAAATAGAATAATTGGAAAATGCAAACGCGCAATTTTAAAACAAAGCCATGTGCTTTTGATTATTTAGAATGTCCAATTGAAACTTATGATTCCAATTTCAACAACCTCGTACAATTTTCAACGCCTTGCCTGAGCCACTAGGAGACGGTATAAGCCCTTGATTTTCTTCAAAACTACCTCGCCTCAGCTTCAATACCGCTTCGATGACCACCTTGATGCCTGCCCATGTTTCACGCCCGGTTGGAATCAATTGACGGGAATCCAGGATGAATCCATCCCACACTAAAATAAAAAGTGAGAGATTTTCTGAAGCTAGCTTTGAATAGCAAGTAAATCTTTCCAAGCTTTGTGTGATACTCATACCGAATTGACGCCCTCGTCGTCAGCGTATTAATACACTTGATTTCATTTGACGTTTTCATTACATTTCCAATCTTACTTCACGAATTTGGCCTACCTTCTTCACTAGGACGCAGTTCCATCAAATACACATATTTGACACCGCCTTTTCCTTTCGCCCAGTCGTCCGATCCTCCAGACGATGGGTCTGTAATAGCGAATCATTCCAGAGTGAACTGATCACAACCTTACTTAGAAATTTAGAAGCAAATTGAAGTTTTTTCAAAGCTAGTCGAGTGAGTGAATGTTCATAGAATCGAAGAAATCAAACGACTGATTTGATTAATGATTGAAAACAGGATGGCATCTGGGCTTCTGGGTTCCTCAAAACTGCACACGGGTTTGCGGGACTCAGTTAATGACAGAGACAACCATCTCACCCTGGAGTTTCCTTCAAAAAATTTCGTGTCAGTTTTGAAACCTTTGTTATAAAATGAGAAATGACTAGTCAGCCCAGCATGCTAACATCGTCACATGAAGGAGGGAAGACCGGCGTAAGCTAGGTTACCTAGCGATACAATCCACAAAGAAAAGGTCGGTACCAGAGTAGACACCGAATGAACTTGCCCAGCAGCATTTCCTTGGTTACCAACGAACTCGAAGTATACTTTGCCTTCTCGGATGGGACCGCAACGCCCGCAAGGTATTCTACAGTTTGAGTGAAAGGAGGTTTCACAAATGCAAAAATTTCTCAGAGACACTGTTTACGCTTTCTTTGTTACGAGTAGACATTATTGTAAATCTACTAGAGTAATAAATAGTAGTTCGACTTACATAAGATATCGGCTCCAGTTCCAAATCGGTATTTTGTCCCGTAGACGCTCTCCAAAGCCCCAATTGCTTTCCTTCCAACTTGTTCCTGGAAGATTACTAAAGTTTAATCTTTTATCCCGCGATTTCAAGGAACAAATGCTATAGGCTATACACACAATATCATTGATATCCTCTGGCACCGTTTTCCTTTGATGACTGAAAGGATGAATCCACATCTAAAAATATTATCAGAAGATGTTATAGTGGTAAAGGGGGGAATGGAAAGTAGAGAAGCTGAACCAACCTGCGAGTAGGTATGCAGAGTGAGAAAGGCGTCCACTTTTCCCCTTAGCTCCGGCGACATCATCATGTCGCGTACTGCTCTTAAGAATTAAATTTACAACGGATTTTTAACAAAAATGTTTTTTGAATTCCCCATCCCCTCTGACGATTCCGTGAACCGCCCAATGATATGCAAAACAGATGAATTCCTTACGAAACATTGATTTAATCGAACCTCGATTCAGATTCGCTGAAGGGTGACTTTCCCTGGTAAATCTCCGAACAGCGGTCAGAACTTGAACCAATCTCTAAAAGAATCCAGTAGTTACGATGTTCGGAATCAAGATCGCTGATTGTTTTTGCTGATTAAAATTTAAAGGATGGCTATAATCGAAGGATCATCCCCAAAAAGTCCTTCATCAGACCGTTGCAGGTCCGAACTGTTGCCAAATCAGGTTTTTGCAAATTGCTGGTGTATTGAAAATGTTTTATATACTAGGGCTCCAAAGACAGAGGACTTATTTTTAGAAGTGAATGACTTTGAATTTTCCCTTCCCCGAAAATGAGAAATGCTGTTTCGTTTCGAAAGCAATTAATGTAACCACTTTAGCAGAAGTCCTTGGCAAGAGTGCCGTCATTAGAGCGGTCTCTAAAAGCAGAGCTCTCAAGTTAGCGAGTCGGAACTAAGAGGGCTAAGATAAAGGAAGCATATTAAGCAAGGGAATATGCATTCAAAAATAACTCAGGCGACCTAACGTGAAGGGAACTCCTGACCACCCTCTTTTCACAAGACGCTGAACCCCAACAGCGGTGATTCCTGGATTCCTGTGATTTTCTTTAATATAACATCGCTAGACAGTTATTTGGAAGCGACTAAGTACTTCATCTCTCTTCTCTCTCACTCACGGAAGTGATCGGAAAGTGACCACCCCG
Source organism: Haemonchus placei (assembly GCA_900617895.1). Classification (NCBI taxonomy): domain Eukaryota; kingdom Metazoa; phylum Nematoda; class Chromadorea; order Rhabditida; family Trichostrongylidae; genus Haemonchus; species Haemonchus placei. Next base: position 11,090 of record UZAF01018503.1, on the reverse strand, counting down.
CTATGATAGGTCGCTGTGAGCAGCCTCTGTAACTCTTGTCGAAACCATTATTCTTCAACCTGTAAGAACCATGAGCTTAGGACGACTACGTTCGTGGTGGTGTATCGCAACAAGTTCTTGATGAAAAGAAACCTATCTGAGAACTCACCTCCCCAAAACCAATCGAAATTTCGGTTAAGATCCACGCCACCACAACATCGTTCGCGGAACCACTGGTCCTTTTTACAGATCATTGATGAGCGGTTTTTTCGCCATAGTCGAATCTAAAATGAATACCTTCCTCAAGGTACAATTACTGCATATGGTAAGGTCTGCGGTCATTTTTGTTTTCTTCAAAGTCTTCTCGTAACTTTGTATAGAGTGAAAAAGAAAACGTTGCTATTCCTCACCATAGGCGAGACTCCGCTACGAGAGTACTCATAGCCATCGGGATTGAGAACTGGAAAGATGTAAAAGTTGAGCTGATCGACTGCTTGACGGACGAGAGGATCCGTGTCGTAGTCTGCTATGAGCTGAAACACTACTTCACCTACATGTAGCAATTTTGTAACTTTGGGAGGGTCCAAAAATTTCCATATATGGGCTATATGTGGGAGTGTGATAACTGTTCCAGTCTCTCGCATTTTTGGCAAGTTTTTTATAGGCATAGAGCATGAAGTTATATCTTGTCTCGGGTGCGGTAACTTCTCCCCGAAAATCGCATCACCGCATCCGCAGTTCATGAAGTATCCCTCCCAGTAGGGAATGAAACTTTCAGCGCTATATTCATAGCGAAGGATACGGTAGCCATCGGTCAGCCCTCTGACCGCACTGCAATGCATGTTCGCAACATCTCCTATTTTTACAATGCAAGAGGTTGATGAAAAACTTTTTGCCCAAACCAGTTAGATCTGTCAAGGCAAAATATTCGAAGGATCTGGCAAGAGTGCAAAAAACTGAAAAAACTGCAAAAAAACTGAAAAAAATGGGGGCTGTGGGAGGTATAATGTGCACTGAAATGGAGGGGCTGAGCTTTTCTAAAAGCAAAACTCACCCGGTCAATAACATAGGCAACCGTATGAACAGCAGCCCATTCTCTGGCATGAATTCCACCGTCAATCCAAAATACTCGCTTATCAGTTCGATAGACACCGGTACCAATCTGAAAAACTTTTCTCATCAAAATGTTAATCAAAAAATTATGAATGCACACTAACCTTGATGCCTTTAATGGGTCGACCTTCCTCGGTCATTCCAATGGTTATTACCATCGCTTTGTCCGGATAATTCCGTTGAATGTCCTCCATCCATGAGACTATATGGTTATATGAATGATATTCGCCGAGTCCATACTAGAAAGCAAGCACTCAGGTCTACTACTTATCACATACCTGGTAAAGAGCCTGTTGGGGAAGAGCTGGGAACCCCGCCTTCTACAGATAGTGGTCCCTAGGAAATACTGGAAACGTTGATATCGAGGGCTGTTCAGTTGCATGCTCTTCCCCTTTATGTTCTGACTCAGAATTTCAAGGTATTGGTTTTTTGAGCAACTTTTATCAAGAAGAAAGGCTTTTATTTCGACGGATGCTTCCCATTGGCTTGGCAAATGGCCGACTCCATCAGCAAAACCTTTTTTGTGGGCAACCCAAGTCTTGACTTCGCCCACAAACCTATCCAAACCCCTGGAAGGGTTGATTGCTTGCCCTTTTTCAGCAGCTCCCATCTCTTTTAGGAGTGAGTTCGACAACACGACGTTCAATGGGAGATCTTGCATTGTCGTAACAGAAGACAATTCTGTTCCTCTTTCACTGCCATTTCATCACCTGAATTGCAGCACGGAATGGATCAAACTAAGAAAGATGAACGTCGCTGTTGTTGAGTTGATATGTCATCTGCCGTACATGGCTGGGATGCACCACTGTGGACGCGAATTTCTAAGAATTTTTGAGAGTAGATGATTCCACTTCGCCTTCATCGAACGAGCCTTCCTTTATAGAGACACTGGGTATTCTCAGCTAAACGTCCCTCTATACATCCAATTCTCTGCCGTTGAGATTCGTTTCCAACAATTTCCGCCTTATTAGGGAGCATTCCATCGGGAGATTTTGTTATACAGTGGGCTCTTGAAATCTACTGATTGAACGAGCTTTTTATTTCGTGTGGCACTACCGCAGAAAAATGAAGGCTGTTTCAAGACTGGATTTTTTGATTCTGATAGAGTGGATGGGAAGGCGTCGATTAAATTTTCGTTTCAATGAGTTACAATGAAAAACTAGACCCATTCCAGGAGGCTCCGTAACTAGCAGTTTGACTTTCTATTATTTTGGATTCACGTTACTATTGAAGTGGGCAGTAAAATTAAGATGTGAATAGCAGCAGGAAATAAATTGAATATTTGGTGAATGTGACATTTATGTGAACAAAACTCATTACTCAGTATCGAACACCTTTATGACACCGGTTTACCCTTTTGTAAGGTTTTACTCACTCGAGCCTTGTTTCCTCCTTCATCGTTGAGGCGCTTTGTAAAACTGGACGAGGGTGCTAGTGGTTTGTGTTCTCGATCCAGAATCAACCTTAACATTGTACATCAAACCTATAGAGGACTATACAGTATAAGTCTGGCTGACGCTATAGACCTTGATTGGAAGCAAAAACTCCAGAAGGGGTAATACCTGAAAATATTAGTTCGTCAAGGTACCTTCCCCACGACAACTCAGCTTGAAGTATGCCCTTGTAAAAGAGTCGGAGGGGTCCCTCGTTGTTGTGATCGGCCCATATGTTTTGAATACGTAGCTTCCTACTACTTTTGGTTAACCTGTTAGGGACGACAGGAAAAAGCTTAGAAAATGTTCTAATCATCGTCAGTGAGCATGTGACAGATGAGGTTCCCCCTTTTCAGTTCCTGAACTATTCATGACCAAAATAAGCCCTTTGAATGATTTGTTACGATCCTACCCACCAGGAGGAGAAAATAGCCTTCCAAGTGAAAAAGATGGTGACACCTGATTTAGAAACGGAGGCCCACTTAAANGTAAAACTGGACGAGGGTGCTAGTGGTTTGTGTTCTCGATCCAGAATCAACCTTAACATTGTACATCAAACCTATAGAGGGCTATACGGTACAAGTCTGGCTGACGCTATGGTCCTTAATTGGGAGCAAAATTTTCAGAAGGGGTAATACCTGAAAATATTAGTTCGTCAAGGTACCTTCCCCACGACAACTCAGCTTGAAGTATGCCCTATCAAAAGAGTCAGAGAAAGATCCAGTAGTCCCTCGGCCCATATGTTTCTTGAATACGTAGCTTCCTACCACTTTTGGTTAACCTGTTAGGGACGATAGGAAAAAGTTGGAAAAGGTTCTAATCATCGTCAGTGAGCATGTAGTAGATGAGGTTCCCCCTTTTCAGTTCCTGAACTATTCATGACCAAAATAAGCCCTTTGAATGATTTGTCTAATAGGAGTTAATTGTTACGATCCTACCCACCAGGAGGAGAAAATAGCCTTCCAAGTGAAAAAGATGGTGACACCTGATTTAGAAACGGAGGCCCACTTAAAATGAACCGAAAATGTGCTACACAGTTGGAAAAAACCAGTAATTTTGATATGACTGCATCAACTGCATCAATCACTCAATCAAGTAGTCAAACGAGTAAACAAAGGGAATGCCGTTGGTCCTAAGTACTCACTGCTTAACATCTGGTATGGTGACCAGGAAAGGAATGCTGTTGTTTGTTAAGACATTTGTTAACCAGCTCAGCCCCGTTTCTCGGACCATAATGTCCGCTTTGTGGTCGATTGAGTGTGGAGTTAGCCAAAAGTCGAGCTGAAATTAGAAGAGATTGAGGAGAGCGACGACAAAATGTGAAGGAATCCATCACATTTTCAAAATTCTTGGGATTATAGATCTCTCCGAATATAATCTCAAAGTTAGACCAGTTACTGTCAGGTTACGAAGGAGCCTAAGGCGCAATAATTGGTAAAACTAAACATCCCTATGCCGTTAGTACCCCACGTCCGGCTCATAAGTTCTACCCTTTGCCAAGCATGAAGCTAAACGAGCAGGACATTTCAGCGATGGGTTCTTGAGCGTAGAAGGCAGCCGTCTAGCGGGGGTCACCAACTGTAGAGGGGGTATCAAATAAGAAAAGTAGTGGGCGGAAATGAGCCTGAACTGCTATTACAATTTAGCTTAGAATTCGCCATTCTTGCCATCATTAAAGCCACAGAGCCTTCTTTGCTCGAATTACACAAATTCTTTCCAACGCTTCAACCAAGATCTAGCCAATTTGTCTGGTTTTTGCCGTGATCGTCAGGACAAACGAAACCTCGTTCACTCTAATCTGGACTCACCTCGTTAGATTACACAGATCTTTTAGAATCAACGAGCCGGATATCATCAGGGAAGATACATGGGTTGCAGAGCTCATGGCGCCCATTATCACGAGAACTTTCTATTACTTTCTCTACATTCGTCACCTGCCTCAATCTTACAACAATGGGAGGACTAAATGAAGATTTCTTTTTGCAGTACCATCTGAGGCATTTCAGAGGGCAGCAGAGATGAAAGTATTTCGAGGGAAGGCTGCATGTAAAGAACTCCCTGTTCCCCGCTTCCTTGTGAAGCATAAGGCGATGGCCAGCTTTCAGGTGGAGCATAGTGAGTAGTCTTTTGGCGATGGTGCTTTGGTCACTCTGGTCACTTACGCCCAAACATTCTAATCAAATTCGGAACCGTGGTAGCTTTTGAATGGTCTATACATGTACTCACGAGCCGATATAAAATTCAGATCCTCCCACTACCCCTGAAACAGTCTGGCAGCTATTAGCCTATCCAAGAGGGACACTCTCAGTACGGGTATCCATTATTCGATCCCCGTACTTTGAATGGTGTAATACCCCTCCTGGCATCCTCTTCGCCCAACTCGGGTAAGCAGGATGATTGAGGAGACTTGTCCTTGTAAAAGGCAGAAGCTCTCCTAGGCAGCGTTGTCCGTTCGTGCAAGAGAGCAACCAATGGCAATCAGCGAAAGCTGACCAAACAAGCGGATCAAGGGGTTCTTGCAGCAGTAGGACAGCATAAAAGAAGTTGGTTAGATGGGTAGGGAATTGAGAAGATTACTGTACTACTGCCAGCGCTTCGCCTAAATGCTGAGAGACCAAGCTTATCAAAAATGAAAAAAGTTTTCACTTCTTTGTAAATACTACTACGATGTCCGAATAAAAAGAAAATTGTAGATACTCACGTCATATTCATGCATGTTGTCATGTAATTCACGGATTATCTCAAGATGTTCCATCGTGGTGGGAGACGCTCGAAGAACCACAAACTTGCTAGAATTTCATTGAAAACGAAAACGAAACCTCAAAATATGGCATGTATTTCAAAAGACTATCTCGAGTGTAACGTTCTCATCAAAATCTCGAGCACATGGGAATTATCGAGTAGCGAGCTGGGCTGACACATTCTATCAGCCCTGCTTCAGACCACACAAAGAAAGGATTTCGTTGGGAAATGTATTGTATTCAAAAACTACTTTTTTATAAAAGTTTAGATGATGAGTAGGGCTGAAGGAACAGTTCACGGTTTCTGAGGCTTCTTTTTATGAACCTATGAATCAGGAGGATAGAACAAGAGACGCTATCGGGTTTGGGCGGCTAAGATAGAGCGTAACAAGGGCCCTAGTACTGGCTCAGCCGACGAACACACCCAAAGGTGGACGAGTTATTACGGCATTGCAGAGGCTGTAAAACAATTTGCACCGGAATTTGCGAATTGCATGCAGGCAGATAGCTGCTTAGGCCAGTATCGTGTAAATTAAGGAGTTAAGTGGGTTCTTTCAGCTGCTCTGTTTCGCTCAATCCCAATCCTGAATTGGCCCAACTCGTCAACCCAGCCTTTTTCATCAGTCATGAACAGAATTACCAGAAGTCGTTTATGATGGCAATATTTCTAGGCCTCAAGAGGTTTCAGAGAGGAAATTTCGTTCATTCCTACCTATCTGTCAATCATCTTGAATGTCAAGAACATTACCATTGTTCTGCTGGGATTACAACAAGAAAGAAATTAAAAATCAAAAGTTATAGTAAACCTACTCTTCAGGAAGCTCATCGTTAAGCGATGCATCTCCAATCGCTACGAACGAGAGAACCAGTGCCAGTGTCGAGTATCTCAACCGTACCTTCATCTGAAATCATGAAATTTTCAGAAATGTCCATTATATGCAGATAGAACGCCACCTCTCACATAAAACTCATGACGGCATGAAGTCCTACCAGCACAGAGCACCCAAGAAACAGTTAAATAAATTAAAAAGCGCATCCGTAAATTCACTTGGATGGCTCCGTAATAGGTTCATTTCCTAGAGCACAAAGAGGAGAAAGTCGAATCAGAGAATGGAACCCTACGTCAAACGAATTGTTTCGGATGGAGTTGTTCTCCAAGCCTAACAGCAACTCCGTGGCTCTCTCTCTTTTTGAAAAAAAAAACACTTAAATGTACTCGGAAATTTGTTTTCCCCTACTTGTGTCTAAAAAAAGAGGCGAGGGTTGACAAATTTAATCGGCACTATAGAAGAGAAATATTTTTGTTCGAAATTCTAAAATCACAGCCATACTGATATAAGACTTACAGAGGTCAGCTGATGTTCGAATCGGTATCCCTATCCTCCCAATCTAGCTTCGTGCCGTTTATCGGACCTCGTCGGAGAGGGAAGTTGGTAAACCTGAATGAGTTCTGACTCAAATTTATGCGAATTATGGTGAAGCTCTCGTTTTCTGCGGAAATAATGATCAACAATTAAAAATGCTTCAAAATATCACGAACCTATACCACTTACAGAACGTGATAACAACTTGAAGGCTATCACAGTAATAACAGTCATGGAAGAGTAAATGAGAGGACTGCGGAGTTATAGAGATTCAGAGGCATATTGACGACTGTAGGCAAGTCAATCATTTTGTCTGCTCATATAGGAAAAAAGGAGAGACAGGTTGGATTCACATAGGAAAACAGGAGAGACAGGGTTGGATTCCCTCTGCATCAGGGTAAGGGCCGCCCTCGGGTATGGGGCAGTTCAATCGGTCGCCTCTCCTACAAGAACGAAGTTGGGAAGGGACCTTCCCATCTGTTTGAGATGCAATCATCAGTAGAAGTAATACACTGATTCTTTCTCAAATGAAGAATTTTTAGATCGTACTGTGAGAGGGAGTTCCTGTTCCATATCTATCATTTGGGTTCCCATTTGGGTGATGAATGAGAGTTTTACACGTAACGTCACGAACAGTTAATCAGCTACATTTTTCATCATATGGAACAAAAATAGGGCTCAACAGACCGGACCAGTAAGTGACTAAATAGTTGCCTAACGCCCCTGTCAGCTCGCAGTTACTCATACGATGGTCATTCATTTTTACCATGCAACAAAAGATACCGATGACGAAAGATGGAGATTGATCTCTGCGAAAAACTTCCAGAAACTCCCGATGAGATAACACGGGAACAGATCAATGCGACAAAAGATACCGATGACGAAAGATGGAGATTGATCTCTGCGAAAAACTTCCAGAAACTCCCGATGAGATAACACGGGAACAGATCAATGCGTAATTCGCTGGTGACTGAAGGGGTTCGAAACAACAATCGTATCAACTCAATGATCGGACCGGTTAAATAAGTGTTTTACAGAAAACCTTCACAGCTTGACTTTGGAATTTCGTGCTCATATCGTATTCAACGAGAACTGGAGATGAACTGGCGGAAATTCTTCAATGACTCTTCCCAACCAACATGAAAAACGTCTCTTAAGGGCAGACGCCTTCATCTTTTGAGACGCCCTAGATCGTTACTTCAGGAGAGCGGTAATCAAAGCCAGATAAATGCAGAAAACGTCTTTGCCCACTGTGTTTGTTGAGAATGGGCCGTAGAATAGTTGGAAGGCACAGCAATCATCAATAAACTCGCAGGTTAATTTAATGCGGTGATGAGCAAGCCCCTTGGTATTTGCCATATCCTCAATAACCCTTCTAAATAACCCAGTATAATGAAAAGTAACGGAAACCGACAAGGAACCAGATGATGAGTAGAAGTAAACACCGGCTATGTGTAGGACCATAGAGAAAGCAGTTCGAGATATGAAGTACTATCAGAACAGATAGCCTTTGAAGAGGGAGAAATTAAAGCACCCCTATAGAAAGAAGGTGATAGAATATGGGTAGGGCATTGGAAAATCTGTCCAGTCACCATGGAAAGTCACACAGGATGTCAGAAAAGGAGTATTGCGGTCTGTCGGTGTATCGCCCTGTACTGGTACTCAGCAAATTCACTGACGAACGAGTAAGGGAGGAGCGAGCTAGGTTCAGAAGTTGGAGGTCGTGGAGTACCTAACACATCCTTTCCCCAATTGCCCACTGACGTCGGCATCAAAAAAAACGAGCATTCGAGAGTACCGATTGTAATCGCTACTTGGAAGGTTCTAAAAGTGCTAAACCATCCTTGGAGAGTAGCAGGATGCTCTTGAACTATTGTGATTTGTATGGCTTGTGAGTATGTCTAAGTGAAATACAAAATATTGTTTAACTCTCAAACGAGAACATAACTTTCCACTCACTACTTGCGTGGTTACCACACGGCATAGACTTTGGCCATGTTCTACATAGGCATGCCCCAGCATAGAGTTGGGTCATGAGTTCTTCCAAGAGGTAATGTGGTAACAAACACTATGATCACTCAATCGTTGGAAGTCGTTTCCATTTCAGAGTAGCGGAAATTCAAGTTCTTCCATGAGAGCATCCTTAGCATGAAAGTATTTATCTGGGAGTTAGAAGTGTGACTAATGAAAAAAGCTATTCGTTCTGCCTAAAACTTAGATAGGGCGGAAGTTGGGGTAGTGGCAAATGGCGCACAATCCCATACGCATGGTTATCCGCTTGAGCCAACTAGGCCTTTCATCCCTCCGTAGTCGGTTATTTGGTACCAGTTTTGTCTGGGAGGATATTTCACCTACTTGTACAGAATGACCACCGCAAGTCATTGTATAGGTCAGTAGGCATTCAAAATGGAAGTCGGATGCAGGGGCACAGTCCACAGACGGGATTGATCAACGCCCAAAGACTTTATCCTTTATTTGAATTTCAGATTAATTGCAGTTGTTGCTTAAATGCCTTTGAAAAAGTCTACCTATTTTAGTTCGGATTGTTGAAAATTTCCAAAACAATTCACAACGGGAGTGTGGCAAGCATAAACCTCGGAGACTTCTTCAACCCCTCAAGCGCTCGGTCAGTTATGGCAGGCTCCCTCCATAGATGTAATGCGGGCTGAACAACTGACACTGTTAGGCCGATAACGAAGCAATAAATGGCCAGTAACAGAAATGGGGTTTTGAGAAGGCTCAGTAGTAAAGGTCGTGGTGAGTTACTACAAGATGTTCATCTGCGCTGCAGCTCCAACCCCGTATTTCTACGTTTCTTCGAGTAACCTTGTGAAGTGCAATGGACGTTGTGCTTGGCTAATCGCTATCGGTAAAATCGCCATCTCAACAATGCTTTACTTATTTATGTACTCAGCAGTAGTCAGCTACAAGTCATTTTTAGGGATGAAAACACACGAGGGCTTCAAAACCTCATAATTGCCACATGCCACAGATGAAGTCGTGGCAAAAACTTCCAGCAGCGCTGGTATACACCCAAAATGACAAACCACATGTAGTTTTGTTTGTAAAATTACCGCGACTGAGCGAAAAAGTACTTTCTTGGTTTGTCAGACAGTTTTAAAGAGTCTGGACTAAATTCTACGCCAGAAACTACCTTAAGCCAGCCAAAGAGACGGGCACTAGGAACGGTTCTGGGTAATCGGCTATCGCGGACCACTTGCCTCGTTATAGCAATTTTAGCCTTCTTCATACAGCTCAATCGCAATGCGATTATTACTTAGGACAGAATTCTACTGTTAGTTCTTTTGTTCCTAATTTTCTTATTTACTGCTGCATTCTGCTACATTCCTTCGCGCGCGGCGTCTCTCTCGCCGCGACACGACATACTGCACCACACCCGAGAACACTTCTTGTTGACAATATTCATTAAAATTACACTGCTCAATGCGCTCGTCAACTTCTCACTGGTCAATCTTCGAGTTGATGAAAAAAGGGGCTTATATGAGGGCCTACGAAGCCCCTCCCTCCTTCTAATACATATTAATATAATACAGCTTATTATTTTCGGCACATACCGATAAATACCGAGCGGAAGGTGTAGTGGCAAGTGTTGCACTATCTCAAGAACTCGGTTACAGATTCGAATCCAGTATCGAAATCCGCCTAGTCTAGCCGAGCTCTTCATCCCTCCTGGGGCCGTTATTTGGTATCAGGTTTGTCTGGGAGGACAAGAGCATTGGCTTGTACACCGGCTGGCCATCTCAACTCACTGTATGGACCACGTACGGATTCAATACGCCGCTGTGAATCTGACTCAAGTCGAATGGAGGACGGGTCATGACGGGACGAACTAATGCTAGAAGGCTTCATCCTTTGTTTCTTATTTATAAATATTATACTAATGGCGGATATGCTGTGATGCCAAGTTACGCACTGTCACACACACGCAGGATCCACACGTAGGACACCGGACCAGTGACCGCTCAGATTTACCAAGCCTCCCAGCCCTTCTGGGTCGCTTAATTCCTACCAGACTCGTCTGGGGAAGCGCGGTCTTGTCCACTGACTGGTCACTGCAAAGCATTGTGTAGGATACATACGCATTCGATACGCCATTACAATGCCTCTACCCGCCTTAGAAAGGGGCCTCATAAATGCCAAAAGTTTCAAAGAAAGGAAGATTAGTAGGTATAATTACTAAGAATCAACGAGGGCATCAAAGCCAACTTCATCGCGGTCTGAGGGTGCTAGAGATCTTTTGATTTTTCGTAGACCTTTCTTCAGTGATTTACCTCTTAGGTTACAGTCAGGTTTTTAAAAATAACTAGAGGTTGTGCAGTGGTATTCAAGGGTAAAAGAAGGGAAAGTAATGTCTGGAACGACAATTGCCTTGTACCAATTGAAGTTGCTATTTCTTTTTTAAGCCTGAAGGTCGTGAACTTAGCTAATGGTAAGATCCA
>UZAF01018502.1:8449-32464 GCA_900617895.1 Haemonchus placei | reverse complement strand
TTCGTATTCGCTGCTGTTCTTAACGACTCTGGTATTCATATTCATCGCAACAACCACGCGCAGCCTGGTCAGGGAACGCGTTTATTTAGTGGAAGGTTTTGAATAATCTTCCCGCGCTCGCATATTTGAATGTACTTACAACTGAAACTTTAAGGTTGCAGTAGCCTATCACTTTAACCTTGCAGTAGACTTCCTCGTTGCTGGTACTACCAAAAGTCTAACCCTTTCACTTAATTATTCCTGCTTCACCACCACAAGTCCGATGCGTCTTATTTTTCTCCCACCCTGTTTCTTCTGGATATAGATCTATGACCATTGTTACTGCAAGGTATAATGCTGTGCGTGAGCAATCAATGTACAGATCCTCCTCTTGAAATATTGTCGTGAGCAGCGTCGCGACCCTCGGGTGGTTTCAAAAGAGGGATTAAGTCCTTACTCTTTCCGAACCGAGAACTTTATTTCTTTGCTTTTAATCAGACTCATGCACAAATATGTCCACTGTGTGTTCACTTCTGGTACTTCCCTTTACTTCCCCATGCAAACGCAGTTGAAGCAAAGCGAGCTTGATTGTAAGATTAGACATTAGACATAATGTCTTCTCTTTCATCAACCTTCGTGTGTGTGCATCCAAAAAATACCACCGTTCTAATGAAACCGGGAAATTCGACGTCAAACCCGTAGTAAGATTGTTGGAAAAAGAGCGACCGGTGATTTTGGAGCTCCTGTCTTCAGAAAGGATAACATAACACTTCCATTAATTCAGAGCTCGCAGTGCGTTAATTACTGCAGAAGTTCCTGGTTACAAGGGCGAATCTATCAAACTTTCAATCACTCAACTTCAATCAACTCACGACAATACTGAAAGAGGTGCATTTGGAAACTATTGAAGTACCAACATAGTCATAGTGCTGAAGTACCAACAGTAGCGTGTATACCCTATCATTTCGGTTGCTCCGCTATGGAATAAAGACAAGTTGTGAATCTGATCAATCACGCCACAAATCGATCAATGGTAACCAACTGGTTGGAACTGACAAGGCAAAGTTGGTAATCTTGTAATATAATTAGTGCTATCACTGACATTCTAAGCTATCCTTCAACACTTCCTAATTAATACTACCTTACCTTGAAGAGGGATTTCCATATTTTGATCATGAAAATAATCACGGGAATTCTCACGGATGGGCAGATTAACAGGCGAATCTCAAACTGTCAGATGGCCAAGCGAACCGACACAAGGTAAATGTTTCATGCCTAGGAGGACAGATGGATACTAGTTGTGAGGTGTTACCAAGTATCAATAGTTTCATGGAATAGCATCTCCAATAGCATATTCTCACATTGTGGAGTATTTAGTCATAATTTTTGTCGCCCTCTTCAAAGCCACACCAGGGTCATGACGCTATGCGCTTACGACAACAGTTGTAAAACTCAAGAGGAAGACTTACATAAGAATCCGGTTACCTATAGCAGTATCTTTTGCAGAGCTACAGCTCTGCAGAAAATAGAATATGCTTACAGAATCCGCGACAGTAGTGGGAGAAGAAGAATAATTAGAAAAAATAATAGTTCGGAGGTAGCGGGAGACCAACAGCCAGCGACGTGCAAGTCCACTTTGAAGTTAGAGCCTCCTAACTCCCATCCAATCATGCGCGTGCGAAAATAATGCAAGCTGCAGAACAGAAATGAATGATAGCGATCCTGAATATTAGGTGAATTCCAACTGCTAAGCCGCGCAATACTGGCGCTCCTCAATGAGCTGAATTCATACGCCCATGCGCGGGACGATTATTCAAACTGCACAACCTTCCACTAAATAAACGCGTTCCTGGTCAGGTACCCTTTTCAGCGCAATTTTTTGCATTTCTTTCTTTCAGTGCAGGGTACAGTAAAATTGTTGCTAGTTCTTTCTGTTCATTATTCGCTTTGTTTCAATGTTCCTTATTCTTTTATTCAAGTTGTTCATTTCGCGCAATTACTTGTTCTTATAAGCGCACCTTTTCTTTTTGAACCTATTGTGTGGTGGCACCCCCTTTTTTGTCATGTTTGTTTTAACGTGGTACGCAACCAAAACGTCTGCGTATCAAACATCATTTTGTCGTTGCATTGATCACTACACAATGGGTTTGCCTAAATTAATTCACTCATACTCTTCATACCTAGTTCCATGCTAGCGCGCATATCATAGCCCGCTACCTCCTGAAGGAGACCCTTTGTTATTTTCAGATAACCTTATAACAGCGCGCACCTTCCATCCTGCGTACACTGCACACGCACGCAAGCGCTCCTGACCAAACCCCCATTCTTAGCCATTCCTAACCATCTTTATTAATGCAAATCATTCACACTTTTACTGCTTGTTAAGACATTGATGTTATTCCGTACTAACATCTCGCGCATTACCTCTTACTAACACAAAGTTTTTGTTAATTATCGTGAATCGAGTAATTTTATGCGCAGGAACGGTCGTAATATAGAATAGTAGTATAGTAATTTATTTTGCCTCTTTGAGGTGAGCGTCAAAGAGGGTGCGACGTCCTTTTCTCCAAGAGGTGCCACTGGAAACTGCCCACACTGTGGGCTGAGCTGACCGCGGACATTCGAATCCAGGCGACAGGCTCCGAGACAGGCCGGCATACGAACACCCCAGTCACATCAAAAATGTTAATGTCACTTAAAGAATTTCGACGTCGGCGTCCGCGGGAGCCGACGCGCACTCGCAAGGCCCGGTGAGTGTGAAAAGTAAGCGGGGGTCTCCGGTGCAAGGGCGGCATCGGGGGCAATTAAGCTAGTCCGAAAGCCACGCAACGTATGGAAGACCCATGATGCGATGTTAAGGCGGTTAACATCCACCCCCGATCAGGCATTCAATCGGGAGAAGTGGCGTCAACATATCAGAAAAGCGGGCCCCGCTTACAAGCGGGACAAACGCTAAGGAATAAGGAGAAGAAGAGGAGGTAAGCTTTAAAGAGGCCTGACCAACCTCACGCGATGTCAAGTTCAAGTGCTAAGATGGAGACGGAAGTCAACGCGCTAGACGAAAGACAGTTCACGGTAAATGAGGTTGTTAAAGAGTTGAAGGATGAAGAGTCATATGTCCGCGAAATGTATGATTACGTGACTGAATTCGAGCATGACAATTTTTTTGATCAGATCCCACTGCAATTTTTGAAGAGATACAATGTATTCAGAATTTGATTGACAACGCTTCTAGAAGCCACATTAAAGTCTAACTTTTTTTCCNAACAGAGTATTTTGCACACAATCCCATCACCAAGCTAGAAGAAACGTTACGCCAGCATAATTTACAAGTACACGATTTTCAGGCAATAGCAAGCAAAGCCGCCATGTCGACATTCGAAGGAAAGCAACTTTTGGATAAACTAACAAAACTACATCGCGAATATCTAGACAAAATTCTAGAAAGGAAACGCGCACGGTCGGAAGTGAAGAAAAGCGCAGAGTCAATGTCCGAAATCGGCAAAAGTGAGTGTAATGAGGTAACAGGAGGTGAAGAGGCTTATAAGGCCCAGAAGTCATCGTCCACTGGGGTGCAGGAGGATGGGAGCCCCCCTTAGTGGGTGAGCGTGCCCACGTGAACGCAGTGGTAATACTGAGGGCCTCCCCTTAGTGTGTGAGCACGCCCCACGTGAACGCAGTAGTAGTACTGGGGGTCCCCCTTGGTGGGCGAACGTGCCCCATACGAACGCAGTGCTAATACTGTGTACATCACCCCGAGGCAATACCCCACCCAATGGGCGCCCACCCTGTACGACCCAAGCACTAAAGTACAAAAAGCCCGTTGCCTTTTCTGTGCATATTTGCACTTTTCATCGGGTTGTAACAGGGTGCGGCGCCTAAGTGAACCCATTAAAATCCACGCCGAGAACGGCAGGTGTTTTAAGTGTGGTGGGGATCACGGCGAAGACTCATGCGACTCGCTTGCACGATGCAGAGTGTGCAGGCGAGTCGACCACCACACCGCCCTATGTTACAGTAACCACCACGTCATGAACGATTTAGGGCAGGTCAGCTTCAGACATGATCTGAGTCACGCTAAAAATCACGCACGCTTAGTGCGAGCGGAGGGCAGAGCCATGGAAAATTTATTACGCGCATTGTCTGAGGTTTTATGAAAAGCAGTGTAATTTTTTCACGCAGAATCCGGTTTTTTTTACGAAAACCAGGGTAATTCTTTTTCGCGCAGAGCCCGGTTTTCCACGAAAACTAGTGTAATTTTTTACGCATAGAGTCCGTTTTTTAAACAAAAACGATTGAACTGGTTTTTTCACAAAACCCGTTCAATTTCACGCGCAAAGTCACATTTTTCACGGGAAATTCGCGCAGTTTCGTTCGTCGTCCTTCAACGCGCAGAATCCATGTTTGTGAAAGCGCAGAACCTCGTTTGGCACACAAAATTCGCGCAGTATCGATCAAAGCGCCGTAACTCATTTCACACACAAACCTATGCAAGTTGCCTTACGCGCAGCACCTTCTAGGCGCACGCCCAATTCTTGTGCTTTTGGGACAAAAAATTACCAGCTCGTACTAACACAACCCCGGGGCACGCGGAGGGAGACCGCGTCATCCTTTTTCGCAAAACCTGGGTTTGAGCCACGTGCCATTCGCTAACCCTGTGGAAAATCCTTTCGTCAGGAGTGGTGAGAAAATCTCTCCCTCACGCCAAAATGACCCAAGGAGCTCAGAGTCCTGCCTCAAAATCACTAGGACTCTACTCCTCTCAGTCGTCTTCATCGCCAACAAAATGGTCAAAGCACTGCCGACATGGATACTACCTCCACGAGTCGATCAGCCTCAGGAACCTACATGTGATCTTCATTGTTGATTTCGCTTACTGTGTTTTATGTTTTGTTAGCCAACAATTGTTGTGACCTAACTACTTGACCCCGTAGCCGTGATAACCCATGGTACCTCGCACCCATGTGACCTGGGGAAAACACATGGTGACCCAGTCCGGTGGGCGTCGATTACTTGTTTGTATATTCCCGTAGGTAAGCAATGCCGTCGACCCCCACGAGCAGCTTCGTCTTCTCGCCGCTCGTCGTGACTTTTGTACGACCTCTTTGCGCACCGTCTTCTATTGCGGTCGTTGCACTACATCTCACGCGCAGAGGAACTACAACGCTTATTTAAGGGTCGTTAGAGTTCCGCACTGGGTCCTACTGCGCAACTGCGTTGCAGTCTTTGCCTGCGTATCGGCGGACAGGAAAAGTTGGCCTAAAAAAGGTAGGCAGTCTTCGTCAGTCTCGACTTACACGGCGCATGATTCGGCAGGAGCTCTGCATGGTTCCTTACCCCATCTTCGACATTCCCTCGCTAGTCCCAAGCTATTCGCCCGCAGTCCCGACGTCAGTTATTCCTACTAACTTCTCTACGGGATTGAACGATCACAGTGTATGCGCAGTTTTCACCAAGGACCGGCAAGCTGAGGAGGATTGTCTCACACGACCACGGGTGAGGTTTATGTTTTCAATGGTGACGATATCCCTCTGTGCAGCTGTCCATTCTGCGGACAGCCCCTGGTGCGCAACCCGTGGAAGGTGAGACCCTGGTCGTCGTGTGGATAAATAGAGTGGGAACTCCTGCTCCGCTTCGAGTAGCGGCCGGACGTGCCGAACGCCCCCCGGCTAACGCCACTACGCATGAGCAGGAGGGTCGACGCGCATTGGCGACCCACGTGTTCGAGCGCAGGGTCACAGTGGTCGCAATAATTGGATCGCAGGGACGCACGTTACACCAAGGAGCACCGCACAAGGAAGAGGACCGCCAACACCGTGGCAAGGCGAGGTTGACAAGCGCAGTAACCTCGTGCTCTTCTCGGAAGTCACGGCGGCGTTCACTCCACAACTTCTTTCCACCGTCGTGCCTCGTGGAGTGAACGCCCGTCGCGACAGTGATAAAGCACATCATCTTTGGAGCCTTCCTTTATCAAGTGAAGGGAAAAAACTCGTGGATATTGCTCATTTCGCTTCATGTATGCTGTGACCTTTACATACAAGTCTGTGTAACTTCTCCTGAGAAATCTGAATCTGAGCACCCTCCCTAGCATACTGATCAATTCCTTTTTTACGAAGCTGTTCAACAAATCTATCAATTTACAAGTTAAAAATTGGTCATCAAAAGCCACTCAGGAGAAGCAGAAGTACAGGTCAGCTTCTATAAACTGACAAAAATTTATTGATTAATCTTCGAAGAAAAGTAATTATCACCATAAAACATCCAATAAAAAGTCCATGATTCTCAGGGACAATGAGGAATACGAAAGCGGGGAAAAGATGTTGCAACCTTTAAAAATGTGTTTTGCTTTCTGGATTGCAATGGCTGCTGTAGAACCGCCACGCCAGAGCAGCAACTCTTAAGGAGTTTGGCGAGGAAAGCTTGAAAAATGAGCAAGTTGTTGTAAACGTCAACTAACCCGCAATTCACATTACTGTGGTGTTCCCACTGGTTCGTCTCAGGATCGAAAACTTCAACCGATTCATGACCAATTCCACCTATAGCGTACAGTTTTCCATTGACTGTAGCCAGTCCCATCTGAACTTTTCATTAAAAAAAGGAATAATGGGGTAAAAGGAACACAGCTGACTTACACCATCTCGCCTACAGCTCATATCAGCCACTGAAGTCCACTTATTAGCACGTAGGCCCAACTTTTCAGCAGAGCTCAGTTCGTCGTCGTCGTTGCAGCCATTCGCCATGGAGCACTGCACAGCCATGTCTATGTCGAGCTGTTCACATGGGACAGACCTCTCCCCAACTACCAACTCGTGTATCGAACCTGGATTCTCACAAGCTGTTCTTATGGCTGTTTTGAATATTTAACATTCAATCACAACTCATCCAGAAAAAAAAACCATGAAAGAAAAAAATCTGCTACAAGACTATTGCAAGCGCAATGCAATCAGCTTACTTACGGCTTATCACAAATCTCACCATTCTACCGGAAAACTTTACTGTCGTCTGCCTCTATTCATTCCGAAAACAGGGAGGTACAATACTCCTACGTGGCTTGAACTGTATGATGACCAGTTCGTTTTGAAGAACTTGTGAGAAATTGAGCCTATTCTTGCCTTCAATGAAAAATCATTTGTAGGAGCTCTGACCGCCCAAAGTTCTCACTGGCCTCATTTGTGGATGTTTCAAAGAGTTGTTCGGATTAAGCACAAAAGATAATGAAGATATTGAGATTAAGAGTAATAACGAAAAATATGATATGAGAGTAATAAAGATACTGAGTGCTGATAAACTCTGCTCCACAACCAGATTAAGACTCTACCCCTCTACCCACCTCTCTACGGTATCCTATTGCGTATAGGCAACCATCTAATGCGGAGATAGAGAGATCCTCTCGACCATAGGTGCCACAGAGGTCCACCCATTTTGTCGAACGCCATAGCTGCAGCGAGACAACTGAATTCAGCGTATGCAAAATTCGATCAAAGCTATTCCTACCGTTCAACGATGTCAAGCTTTCGAGAATATTCCTCCCCGCTTGCTGGGAAACAATCCTCGCTGCCTCCCACTACATAGAAATTGTGTTCAAGACCAGCTACACTGAATGAGCATCGATCAGAAGGAGCAAAGTCAGACGTCCACTGGTCAGTAGCAGCATTATATCTGAAGAGTCACGTTGAGAAAACACTGTTTCCTTACATAACATGCCTTTGCAGCTAGTTCTAAAAAAATCACATTTGCTCAATTGGCGAAGCCTTGGAATGAATAACAGCACGCGCCGTAAAAACTCGCATTCACGCGAAAACCGCTAACTCGCTCCTTTTTCGCCTTTTCTCCATAAGTCGGTTCAGAGTGGAGTATTACAAGAGCTGAAGATACCATTAAACTCCGCTTGTCGAACTCTATAAATCGATGCTTCGAAGTAATAAAGTGCTCTGTTTTGGATTGCCCCATGCACTTGAGTTCCCTCCGAAAAGTAATTATATGTACAGTAATTATAAGTACAGTGCAATATCAGGGATAAGATGATAGCTTGGTTGGAAGGATTCCGAGTGATACCGAAAAAACAGCATGGCTTCTTGAGCGGGTGAGCGGGTCCTCGACGCCGTCTAATTTGCTGGACAGCATGCATGATTGGACGCTAGCATTAAATAGCGGTAGATTTGTGGATATTGCTTCCGTTGGCTTATCCAAGGCTTTCGATACAGTATGCCATCAGAGTTAAATTGCCAAGCTTCGTCACCTCGGTGTTACGGGAAAACTCTTTGAGTGGCTAAATTCGTATTTGCAAGGCAGACACATGACCATCAAAGTGCGGCGCAGCTTTTCTGACAGGCACCACTCCAGCAGTCATGTCCCTCAGGGGCGTGCTATCACCACAGCTTTTTCTGATTTATACAATGGACTTGCCCGCTAGTTCAAATCGTCACCTGAGGTAAAATTCCAGATGTATACGGAAGACATGAAGCTCTATGCCACATACGATGGCTGCAATAAAAAGGAGGTGCAAGCAGCGCTTCAGCTTTCTATTACGAGACTGGTGGATTGGGTTGCCGCACGAGGGCTTCCAATAAATATTAACAAGTGCACAATCCTCCATTTAGGTGATGCGGTGCAGATTGAGTATAAAATAAATAGCACTATCTTGGCTAAATGCACATGCGTAAAAGATTTAGGTATTTTACTACAGTCTGACTCAAAGTTCACAGCCCCATTGATAGGGTGGCAAAAAAGCTTTCGTTGCTCTCTCCATAATTTCCCGTAACACCCAGATGAAGGAGCCTAAAATACTACTGCGTTTATATAATGCGTATGTAATACCTCATCTGAACTATTGCTCTCGCCATAGAACCCCAGTCTCAAGAGAGAGGTGACCAAACTGGGGAAAGTCCAGCGTACTTTTACCAGGTTTGTTTACATTAGAAACCACCCAGGAACTACCCCGGATGATATTCCGGATTACGAAGAAAGAATAAATTGGTCAGTGCTGACGAGATTGAACAAGATGAGGTTAGTTAATGAGCTCGCCCTGGGGCGAATACTCAGACACGAAACCAGGTTGAAGTCCAGCAGCTATTGGGTTTTCAAACCATGCAGCGAAAGATCTGGGAGGTTTGGAAAATATCATTAAAGAAATCATAAGAAATTTCGCTCGCTTACGAACCATTAATACTTCTATCGCGTGGCTAGGAACATCGGAAAACTGCTGAGTTATTCGGATCAGACGATGGTAAGAAGTTTAAGAAACATTTATTAAGACTTGATGTTACCAATCCAATAAGCTCTGAAATCTGAAATCGATCAATTTAGATATCGCTACAGTGGACTCCCATCCTTCTGCAACAGCATGAACACTACTAGCAGATCTTTAGTCAGTGCAAGATGCTCCGCTAACTGAGTAATCAGTAGAATTATCAGTTTTTCGCATGTGCTGTCGATGAAGACGAGATAGTACGGCATTCCACACGTCACATTCTTTCTCTCTTTAGGTGTTTTCCTTTTTGATTTGCCAGTGTGAATAAGGACAGGGGCCCTACATATGTTATCACGGATTGACGTCCGGCCAGTACCTGGCTTACCTGTTCCACGAGGTTGTCGGTATACTCGTGTGCCGAAGTTCCGGCAAAAACCTCTGTTTCTTTGGGACACCATTGCCGACTGGTGAAGGTACTGGAGTTGTAAGACAATCACAGATCAAGGGGTCTCCACGTGCCCGTGTCCGTGTCCAGCCTTCTCTATTAATGGTCTTGTTTTCTATTGATGGTCTTGTTTTCTATTTACGGTCTTGTTTTCATCTATGGTATATATGGTTTTGTGCTAGCTATACTCGTAGGGTGACAATAGTTGTTCGATATTCTTGTTATCAATAACCAGACTCTTCTCAGCAAACCACAATAACTGTTATGTCTCATCCTTCTAAGGCGCGTAAAATGGCACGCATGAATAAACAAATAAATAAATATTATAGACAACTCTTTGTTCTTTGCAAGACCATCACGGTACACCTTATCATAGGCCAAATTTCCGCCCTCGGTTTGGCCCCACCTTCGCTCCTCGTCACGCCCCCATCAGGAAATCATTTTTTCCTTTCAGTTGCCCTTCTTACATCTAAATTGTACTGTTAGGTTCCCTGTGAAAAATGCTATCTCATAATATGTGGGTCAATCCGTGATGAAAATCGAAGGCGGGAATCGAAGTCGAGTTTGAATAATGACTACTTGTGACTACTTTAATTAGGACCGGGGAGGGGGCGGTCGTCTGGCGAGGATCGTAGCATTTAGGCGTGGGCCCGCCCATTCGACGCAGTTTCTGGGCTAGATAATTCTTCCAGGCGATTCAGCTTTCTGACCATTCTAATCGGCCAGCCCATTTACCGTCCAGCTCATACGCCCCGTCGAAGAGGGAACTACTACTGGACCCCTTACTATTAGACGTCGAATTGCAGAGATATGCGTATTCTGTCTATTTGCATCGATTAGCATGGCCAGGAGCTTGAATCACTTGGACGAGTTATCCAGCTCGGAACCGTGTTCATTGGGCGGCCCAATGGGATTGCCAAACGACTTACACCCAACCTGGCTACGCAGGCGGGTGGGAAATCTAGTGGCGGGGAGTTAGGGGCTTTCAAATAATAGTTATTTGAACTGTGGTTAAGATCTGCAGGAGAGGGGGTACTGTAGCGTCGGGAAAATGGGGCACTCCGAATAGGAATGGCGGGGTGACGTGAACGGGCTGGGATAGAAAGGCGGACGGGTTCCAATGATGATAACTTTGATGGGGGTAAGATCTGCGGGAGACAATGTACTATAGGGATAGGGGGAGCGGGATTTCAGTGGGGAAAGCAAGCCAAGTCGTAAGAACATAATGAACGCCGGATCCTTGATAATGTGCTCAGTTTTTGTTCAAAACTTGATCATACTCTTCCAGAACAATTTTGTACCTTCTACAGATTTCAGCCCCAATGGAAGACCCCAAGTGTGGTGCAGTTGGATCGAAATTGTCGCGTTGCGGCGAGAGGGACGCTGCGCGCGGATAATTGTAGCAGAATGCAGCAGCAGGTAAGAAATGCAGGAACAAAAGAGCTAAGGATAGAATCGTGCCAAAAATAATATTCGCATACCGATTGAGCTGTATGAAGAACTCACAGCTGTAATAACGGCGAAGCAAATGATCCGTGACAGCCGCTTGCGGCAAATCGATTCTACAGCCCTTCTCCCGAGAACCCGTAGTCAAATGATCCCACCTACCCGCATCACCCGTTCAGACGTTCCCAAAACGCCGTTCAAACCCTGCGCCACTACACTATCCGGACAACGCATATGCAAACAGCCCAGCAGGAAACCGCCTAGAGGAAGGAATACGTCTGAAGATGGTTTCAAAGGGAGATTTTCATCATGGGTTGACCCATGTATCATTAACCCTTTGACGACCATGGCACCCGCCGGTGGATGCCACTATGACTGGCGCATGGGACCATGGCACCCAGTATTGGGTGTCAACATGTTTTTTCCTTCATTTGCACGTTTGAAACTTATTTAATATTTCCATATTTATAAACAAACTCCATGATACCCATATTCAACATGGTCCACGCGTGTTATTGGAGCTTATTTATTACAAACATACATAGTAATTGGAGCAGTGCTGAAAAGGTTGGGACACTTTGGCGAGTGGCATACTTACCACTTTGCACTGAGTAAAGTCGAGTACGGAGCGCATTCTGAAGCGACTTCTGAACAGTTCATTCTCTGAGAAATCAGCTCCTACAAGCATAAATCGAGCACCACATGTAAATTCAATTAAGGAAATTCGAAGGGACTCAAGTGCATGGCACTTTCCAAACCGAAGCATTCTCGATACTTTAGAGTATCAGCTTATAGAGCTCGACGAGCTGAGTTCAATGGTTTGTTCAGCCCATGCAGTATTTCACTCTGAACCGACTTATGGAGGAAAGACGAAAAAGATGCGAGCTAGCGGTATTTGATTTGATTCATTACATGAGCAAAGCATCATGTGAAACTAAAGAAGACAAAGGGTTTCTAAAGAACAAGAGTTTACCGGTTGGTCCGGACCGCGTAATTCTAAGAGCTTTGTGACCAAGGAGCGATGATGGGCTTCGCTCTAAACAAATGGATTTTTGACGAGAAGAAAATGCGGACGAAGTGGGCTGTTTCTTTTCCAATACTTCTGGATCGGATGGGAAAGAATTGTTTTCTTTACCTCAAATGGACAATTTCTAATGAGGGGATACGCCTCTCCGAAATGAGAAGTTTCCACGTACAGTCCTTGACGCCGCAATGTCAGGCATTCTCTAGCAGCAATCACAGATACTCTTACGGGTAAATGTAATT
Source organism: Haemonchus placei (assembly GCA_900617895.1). NCBI lineage: Eukaryota > Metazoa > Nematoda > Chromadorea > Rhabditida > Trichostrongylidae > Haemonchus > Haemonchus placei. Next base: position 20,138 of record UZAF01018502.1, on the reverse strand, counting down.
ATTTGAAGGAATCAAAATTGAAATCTGGTCCAAATCAACCAATTGGAGAGTACTTCATAACAACGGGACAGACTTGCTCTGTATGGCAAAGCAGGCTTCGCAGTGGACCTTAACACCTTGTCCCCTAGCGTGTTACCTACCAACTCATTGCCTTGGCCTTCTTGGTTAAGCTTGGGAAGGGGGAGTGGTGGGGAGGGCGTTATGGCGAGACAGGCACCCTTAATACATGGCAAGGTATGGGTCACAGTTGACCCAGATTATATGAAGATCACTTTAGTGATGAATGGTATCCAAATCTTTCGAGTATTCACAAGACAGCCTCTGTTCCGGAATGGAGTCCTCAGCTAGGGAATACTGAGGAATGAGGTTGTCATCTGAGCACACCCAAGTTTTAGTGCTTTGATATATACCAATATATAATACCAACACTAGATGAATATCTACAGTCATTACCTTGAATTCGAAATTTTCCTAGTTACTGTTTGCTAGAATCGAATCCGACATTTCCTGGTCGCAGTATGTTCCAGAAGAAATCTTACCTTCAATGTACAAAGGAAGAGTTTATCGAGTACTAAGACGACTGTCGAGGCCGATAACTGATCCTTACTCGCTGTATAACAGTAGGAACGTCAAGATGATTGCCAAGTACAGAATAGGTACCAGATTGGAATGACAATGCAGATCTTGTGAAATGCAGAAGAAAATAGCGATTGTGCAACGGCCTGTGTCAGATGATTTCCAGGCGACATACTGAATATGCTGCACTTGTGATGAAATACCTCCTTCTCGGAGGTTCAGTGCGCTGGGTACAGTCGGTGGTTATACCACCAATTTTCGTAAACCAGCGGGCGGCAGTCGCGCTAGGACCCTTCAACCCTTATGGTTCGAGTGCGACGTCATGGTTTCGATCCCTCCCGTTCTACCAAAGCCTATGGGCGGCGGTGAATTCCATTCTCCGTCGCGGTGAAAGTCGATTGCGGTCAGCTTGAAAGCCTAGGCAAGAAGGTACATTCCAAGTGTTGGCCCATTGGGTAGAATAGTCACAGTTCAACGTTTTTAAAACTACGCTGAAATTTTGCGACCAACCAGTACGCCTGTAAATGTTTCCCACACATACAGTACTGGGATGAGGGAACAGTTCCAGTCGGCTCCAGTTATGGCCATCGAAACTCATCACAATGATTAGATCGGGTTGTATGGCACAAAATCCGTATAAGTTCGCTGAAGAGTTTTCAAAAACTTTCTTTTAGGGCAAATAGATCGGCGATAGTGGTCATACTATTACTTCTAATTGTGAGGACAGGTTGGTGGTCAGTGACGCATGTGGGTAGACATGGAGGAGCTCAAGCAAGTTCGGTTGGGTTCAACTTCTGTAAAAAAACTTTCTCAAAGACGACGTCCCTCTCTGAAAATTCCGATTCAGAAGAACGAATGGCGTTATTTGAACGGCACTTCAGCTTCGGTAAGGGTACAACGTTCATAGACGATCTGAGTTTCTGCTTCGTTGTGGGCATCCTTTCCTTTGGAAGTCCACTCTAAAAGGAAGTTTACGCACATTAAATCCTCAAGGGTAATTTATTTGCTGAAAAATTTCTCACCTCTCAACTTTTGGTCTTCTATAATTTCTGCATAAAATCTCGATGAAAATTATAAATATTTACTACACTCCGTTCAAAATCCAGCTCAGGCTCAAAGGTTTTTTCCAAGTCAGCTACCCTTGCGATACGTTTTGTAGGAATCACACAGCCTCATATCTTCCCCTCATTATAAGGTTGCTGAATTCTAAGCTCAACGGAGGCTGGGAACGGATTTCAAACCTGTCCTATGTTTTCCGTAACTTGCTCGTTATTTCGTTAACTACCGAGATGTTTTTCGCCCGAAGCATCTTGAAAAATCTCAAATGTGCGAGGAATTATACATACTTATGCATGTATATGTACCAGTCCGATCGACCGGTTAACGCCAGATGAGCTTTCCTGCTTTTCGTATTCATCACTATTTATATTTATCTTAGGGCAAAGGTGGTGTCGTGGGACTTATATTAAAGTACTCTGTCATGGGGTGCAGTGCTTAAGGTACAGTTGTCCGCTACTCCACCATAATGCGTGATAACGGGTTCCGCGATGGCATAAGGACCCCCGAACTTTGAAAAGGAGCAGGCGCTAGTGGAAAACTGCAGCTTCAATAGAGAAAACCGGTATTCCCCACCTTATACTGTTCGTCGCCCCCTACAATTTGATCGCAGTTCTGTAAGTCTCGACAGGAAGGTGTGCGTCACGCCTTTGGCTGCCATTGAGCATTGCAGTCACAATTCGGCGTTATTTAGGCTATGCAAGTAGCTGACATGACCGACCAACGCTCTTGTGAATATTTTTTTTCCGATCACCAACATTACAGTACTCGGTACAGGGTAAAGGTCCGATCACGGCAGGTTATACCCATTGAAGCTCTTTGCCTCGAACCGAGGTTACGGCCTAAAAGTGCGATCATTATACTGCACTCCTTGGAGGTTGAAGGCAAAAATGTTTGGCCCGGCTTAACGGCATATTTTTGCTATTCTGGAGAAGGTGTATGGACCCACGTGGGTTGAGGGTACAGTTCACGATAATTTATGGGTAATCCAGATAATGATGAAAAATGGAAGACAATATCGAAAGTAATGCGGTGAAGGTGAAGAAAGTGCGTGAATCGGTGTTTCCAGCGTGAAAAAAGGCTTCGAAAAAGGGGGCTGGACGAGAATGAGACCAGAAAAATAAAGAAGAGTGGGGCGTTCGGACGAGCTATTCAACGTGTCTCAGTGCGTGCGTGTGGGTCCTGGTGCGAATAACAGACTATGGTAAGCAAAAATTCATTCACATGTAAGCATAAGTAAACAAAAAAACCCTAGTAACAGCAAAAGTAGTTCATCTTTTCCAGCCTCTAGGAGTAGGAAATTAAGTAAGGGATCGCGGCAGCAAAAAGAATAACAGAGGGAAAAGAATGGGAGAAAAACATCGCCTCATCACTCGGCGATCAGCTGATTGTGTGTGGGTCCTGGAACGAATAGTTGCAATCTGTATTGTCTCGACACTCGTCTAACGTGACATTGATTGAGGAGCGAGAAAGCGAATTACGGCAGCAACAGGGCTTCCACTAGAGAGCTCATTATGCAGGGCCTGACATCGATTAGATTCAGCTTCTGTAGAAAAGTTTTCCCACGAGGGTGACCTCCTCCAAATGAATCCATCCCAACGTGCACTAATACTCGTTCTTTTGCTTCACAGGCAACATGGCATCTCCTTCTTTGAATTCTCAAGTCTCGTTTGCCTTTAATTTGTTGGAGGGTCTCAGTTGTGAGAGGGACACATCACATCATCTGAAGAGCCTTCCATTATCAATTGAGGGTAAAAACCCGCGGACGATGCTAGTTCCGCTTCATCTTCGCTGTGATCTTTCCGTACAATTTTGTGCAGCTTCCTTTGGAAAAGCTGAATCTCAGCATCCCTTCTGGCACATTTACCAGCTTTTGTCATTGAATAGCCACGTAGCAGAAGCAGAGGTACAGGGCAGTTTCTAAAATACCGAATAAAATTTATTGATTAATCCTCGAAGAAAGGTAATCATTAAAGTAAAACATCCATTAAAACGCCCGTGATTTCCAAGATTCTAGTGGAATGAATGGTGAGCGATACCCAAGCCACTGAGGAATGCAAAGAGAGAAACAAGATGCTGCAATCTTTTGAGAGATTGTTCTATTTCCTTGATTGCTACGGCTTCTGTAGAGCAGCCACACCAGAACGGACACGTCTTAAATAGTTTGTGTTAACGAGGAAAGCTTGAAAAAAAAGCAAGTTGCCATGAACACCAACTAACTTGCGTTTCATGTAGCTGCGGTGTTCCCATGGGGTCGTCTCAGGATCGAAAATTTCCACCGAAGTACAGTACTGGCTGCTTTCGTAGTCTGCCGGCGTGCCAGCCGAGGCGGTAGTTAAGATTGTTTGAGTGGGAGCAAGATCTGCAGGAGACGGGTTACTGTAGTGGCGGGAATGTGGGGCAGTTTGAATGGATGTTTTGAGACGGTCTGAATTAGCGGTTCAGCCTCCATCGTTCATTTATAGTGCGGAGGCTTTAGACAAGTGCATCTACGGTCTCTGCACTCCACACTCCTCCTTACAGGCTCCATTGAGAATATGGCATCAGTTTACGTCAAAATAACAGTCGATTTTTGACATTTTCCCATGTTTGGAGGAATTTTTCTCCGGATCCTGAGGAGGCGGAAATGAGGCAATATACTATCGTAGACTACTCTTTGTATTCTGCGAGGCTCTTGCGGTACACCTTGTCAAAGATCAACAGTTCTCTCTTGGTATGGCTCCAAACTTCGCTTGCCGTCACGCCCAGATTATAAAATTATGCTTTTTGCCTTTGCCGCTTAACTTTTTGCAATAAATTGTATACTGTTAGATTCTCCGATGAAAAGTGCTATCTAATGACATATAGGGCTACGCGTGATGAAAACCTTCCTTCAGAGTGATTTTATGCCATGCGTCCCTCCAAAAATAGTGTGCTCCAATGCTAACGCATCTCAATCAACATCAAAAAAAGAATGCAATGCGCAAGGAGGTTCAGAGTGAAGTATTCTATTGGCTGAAGATCCCCTTGAAGAAAGACCGTCAAGCTCTATGAGCAGATACCGTAAAGAACAGAAAATGCTTCGTTCTAGTCGGCGTTCATCTGTAATTCACGTGATGATGTCGACAACACCATTTCACTCGTGCTGAACAAACTGAGGGCTAGCCGGCCGGCAGACCAGCAGATCCAATCCCCCATTCAAATAATTACCATTCGAAAGCCTCCCAATTCCCGCCACTACAGTACCCGGCCGCATGCGTATTCAAACACGCCCTGCAAGAAACTGCTCAGGGACAGGCCTGCTGCAGAAAGTGGTTGTGGAGGGAGGTTTTCGGCACGGGTTGACCTATATATCATTCGGTAGCATTTTTCACGGAGATTCCAACAGTTTATAGTTTATAACTCAGCTCCAAAAAGATAAACGGAAAGGGAAAAACATTCGGGACTTGACGAATATTGAAATTTGGGGCCATATATAGGGAGAAGTTTTGATCTTTGGTAGAGTGTACCATAACAGTCTTGCAGACAACAAAGAGATGTCTACGATAGTGGAGTATCTCAACGATATACTTCAGATTCCGTAGAAAAATTCCTCCGAAAATGAGAAAATGCCAAAAAAAATCGACTCCGTCATTTTGCCATACCTTGATGTCATATTCTCAGCGAAGCCTGTTAAGCGGAATGTTGAGTGCAGAGACCGTAGATGCGGTCATCTACAGCCTCCGACTCAAAAAAGGAACGATGGAGACTGAACAAAACCATCCAATTATTTCCACATTGTACTAAATAAAGTCGAGTACGTGGCGCAATCCAAAGCAAATTCTGAATACATCTTCTTCAAGGACAAATCATCCTCTACAAGTACTAAAGCGTGCACTCCATGTACATGCAATCACTTTTCGGATGGAACTCAAGTGCATGGCGCAATCCAAAATAAAGCATTTTTATTATTTCAAGGTACCATCTTGAAAATCTGAGTTCAACGGTATTTTTTCTTCTTGATTATTCTATTTCGAAGCAATTCATAAAGAAAAGACGAGAAAGACGCGAATTCGCGATATTCGCGTGAATTTTTGAGTTCTCACGGCGAGTACTGTACGACCATATCCACCCATAACATAAAGCTTTCCATTCACTGCACCCACTCCCACCAGAAAAGGACACGATTTCTCATCAACAAGAAGAGATCACGAGAGTAGAGAAATACAGCTGTCTTACACATTTTCGCCTACTGCTCATATCAGCCACTAGAGTCCACTTATTAGCACGGTGGTCGAACTTCTCAACAGCGCTCAGTTCGTCCGAATATTCTTTGCATCCACCCACTCCATACAATTCGCTATGGGGCACTGCAGATCCATGGCTACGTCGAGTTTTTGAGATTGGACAAGCTTCTTCCCATTTACCAACTCGTGGGTCAAATCTGAAACATGAGAGGCCATTTTGAATCTGTTTAAAACACATTTTGACGTGTATTGACGATTGACGGAAGATTTCATACATCCCAAAACAACGTTGATTGAGCTATTAGGTTAAAGCATGCATTCTTCACCTGACTTTTTGTAAATATCTCAATAGCGTACCAGCCTCTCTATGAGAGATATGCAGCATCACTATGCACTGCTCGACGACAACGCTCAGGCAGCTTGCCGATCTCATCTTCCCAGAAAGACGGGGGCTGAGACTTGAAGAATTCGCCGAGCGTCATACTGACCTTATCCTCTGTGTCAAACTTGCGAAAATTGCGTGGCATTGTCGCCTGCATATGAAAGTTGCTACGGATATCCTTCACTAAGGGTTTCCTTTCACTGGAGGACTCCAACCGGTTAGCGACGAGGCTACGTAGGACGTACTCAGCTGGCGGATAAGGGAATAATCACCGACCATAAGTCGCCAGTACTTGCCCAGTGACGCAGGTGCATTCAAGGAGTGGACTCCCCTATTTCGCTGTGCAGGTCGATATACAATATCTTCTGTTTCTCGCTGGCGTATCCACGCATACGTGTGTGGAGAGTCTATGGGTGCAGTCGGCATCCTGTCCATCGACTCGGGCGAAAGCTTGCATTCGAGTGACTAGGAAGTATCTCGGAGATTGGGAGCCCCCTCCAAAAGCCCTTCGTTCAAGCTCCGGGATAGCCTGGCTAGCTCCAAGAGTCAAACCACCCCCACGTCAGAGCCTGGCAAGCTACACGTTGGGCATCAACTCGCCAAAAACAGTCACTTGAATGGGCCTCATTCTCCCCAACCTGAGGGAGCCGCCAATACGGCAGCGTCTCAGGTCCAAAACAGGTTGCCTAAAATTATAATAGAAGGACTACGATGGCGATCTGTACATTCAACGCACGGACGCTTGCATCGGAAGCGTGTATAGAAGACTTGATGATGCAAGCTAACAAGATTAAGAACGTCGTCATCGGACTGACCCTGCACGCTGCATCTGAGACTGGGAAACAACTGTTCCTTGGAACATGCGGCAGCAGAGACGTCGGTGGCGCAGGTGCCCTCGTCAATACGTGCGACCATGAACATCGATTAAAGCTTAACAACCCGAATCAGACGTTTGCGATTAAGAAGATGTGGCTCAGCCTTGTTACAAACATTAAACGTGCAAAAGTTTCGTAATTTGAATTGCTGGAACATATAATAATAGGAAATGAGGAATACATAAGTTGGTGGAATCGCTAATAAAAGTTAAAAGGCCTTACTTTTTGGAATTCAAGATTCATGACAAATAAAAACGACCATAGGTGCATTTTAAGCCTGTCATGTTCCCATGGTATGAAATAAAGTTTTTACGGAACTTTTCGTATTTAAGGGAGCTCGATGAGAGCGCAAACATGTGTTCTCAAAGTTTTTGCTTCCCATTCTGAAATCTAAATCAAACTCAGTTCTTTTCACGTCTTACAGCATTGAATGGTTTTAAGGTCGTATCTGCTGCAGCGCAACTATTCGCTGAAGGAGACCTCCATCTTCAATAAAAATGCAGGTAAGACGTAAGCACCATCACGCACCAGTATCCCAAATCTCAACATGCGGAGCCACAGAAAAACCCCCTCTTTCAAATTCGTTCCATGAGAGAAAACCGTGAGTTTTGAGTATGCATGAGGGCTGTTCTAATAACCTCTTACCCGCTTACCGTGATGCACATAGAGCAAGACATCCATTCGTCATACAATTGAAGGCTCTCTGAGCGAAGGCTCTTGTTTCGTAATTTGATGCTATCGCAGTTTCTGCTCAAAGGCACAGATCGCGATATAAATGGTTGCTGAGATTCTCCTATAGTATGAATTCGAGACTCCCCAATATACCATACGTGTCGTTATAAAATCGGAAAACGTCGTGGATAGGGCACAATAAGGGGTCAGACATTGTATCTGTGAATCCCACACCCCTCGTGGACGAGTTTCAACGGCTTTCTAGGAGCTGCACTACCTCAAGAGACTCCCATGTAGAAAGTTCAAAGAACTTGACGTAACCGGACGGAAAGAAAGTGCAAAGCAATTTCGGACGATGTCGGCTTGATGTAGCCATCTCTTTGAGCAATGGGAGCAAGTTAAATCTCGTCCAAACATCCCTCACATGCTGTTACTGGTGATCTCCTACAACTTCCACTTTCACTACTTTTGAAGAGCCTCGGAGTGGGAGAAGTTTCTCGATTTCTTCGCAGCCGATAAACTCCTTTACATCAACACTTCCACTTTTCTACCCAAAAAGTACACCTCAGGATTAAGATAAGGAATTTAAAGAATTAGTGAATAAATGAAATTTCTGCTTTAATCCACACAACCAGATCTGCATGTTCGTCGCTCCTTCTGCAAGCTAACCTCTTGACTCTAACAGCGTAGTGGACGTCTTTCTCCGTCGTTTTCCTAAAGCCGCTATGCAGATATACCGAGCCATGGTGAATCCAAATTGGTGCCATCATTCAGCGAAACAATTTCTAGTTTCGGGTAGTCTGTGGTTACTATTATTATTATTATTTTTACACACAAAGTACACCATCAGCAAACATAATAGGGATACAATACGGAGCTCGACAACGCAGGAAATTTAGAAAATCCCATCGTCGTATGTAATCACAACTTTACAAATTAAATGGAACCCATGTGGTTAAGGTGCTTCCCATTACACATACTGGACGTCATATTTGCATATTAATAACATCGAAGTGAGAGGAAATAATGAGATAGATTAATCGTAGCAAACCATGGCTGCTAACTGTTCATGTTGTGCTTGTTTAGGTCCTTTTGTTGGTGGCCTGCTTCAGCGCTCTACTCTGCGCATATGCGCATGCGTTCTTTACCGATCTAGGTAAGAAATTCCGAATGCTGCGCGTTGAATACCAAAAATAACTTCTTCAGAATGTGCCAGCTATCCCGCGCTGGTCACTGATGCGGATTATGTGAGGTTTGCCGAAGGTTGTGCTGGAAAAGAAGTCCTCGGATTCAAGTTTCAACAAGAATTCCACGCAATCAGGATCACTGAACCTCTGTTCAATGGACTCTTTGCNAATGCTCGCAGAATCAACTTCCACATTTATGTCCAGAACACAGAGTTTAGGCATCTAGAACTACCCAGTGTGGAATATATACCAGGTGGGCTGACACAACTATCTCATCCAACCCTACGACTAAATATCGCGACAAGCGGGCGTTAGTCATCGAATCATTGGAGCGCCATAGCATCAGTATCCCTAACCTCTAGGAAACTGGGTAGTAGAGAAGATCTTCTACGCAAGGAGAACACAAAGCAGATCATTAGTCATACCTCTATCTTGAAGTATCGCTCAAAATTCCGAGAATGGAAGCATCATAAGAACAACGTATACTGGTTGGCAAGCTACTCTCTGCTTTCACAGTCCGCGAGCGAGCAGGCCGGGGGACTACTCGCCTGGCGGCATCGACCAAGATTCAATTGTAAAGCGAACGACCAGGGACAAGTGCCGCCCCTGGTCGTTCGCTCGCTCACTCGCTTGCTCGCGGGCCAAATCGCGGACTATGAAAGGTGCCACTGTGGACCATAGCGAGAAAATATGTGAGCTGAGTAGGAAAGGCAAGGACTACGAATTACGCAGTAGGAACTATTTTTTCATAGAGAGAAATGGCCCGCCTGATGCCTATGAGGGGGACTCACAGGAAAAGTCATTAGGTAGTTGAACAGAAAACAGTTGAGCTGTGTTGATAAGAACAACTTTTCAAAGCTCACTATGAGAATTAATTTGGCATTGTTTTTATCATAAAAGACTAGTTTCAGGGCTCACAATAAGGAATAATGCACTACTGGAACGGTTCCGTATTTTGAGACGCTATCAGTTCGACAGAACTGTTTTCGGGCCAACAGTTGTTACAGTGGATGGCAATAAGATGTTGGACGACGAGAGCATGGGCTGTCTGCGGTATCTCTGCTCATACTGTGATATCTTTAAGTGGTCAAGTAAGTCCTTTTGAATTTATCCGGGAATTCTGGAGACAAAAGTGGTATTTCCTAAAGCGTGGAAGTAGTATGATCCGATTGCTGGGCAACAAAAATGCTCCGTTGGGAGCTCTGTTGTTTTAAGTTACAGCAGCCTCGAGAGCACTTCTGTTTTCCCACCAGACTAACCATAAGTCGCACTGAGAAATCTACTACGTTACACTAAGATAAATATTTCGACACATCAGAAAAAGGCTTCAAGCAAGGAGACCAGGGGGCGGACCATTCACCGAACTCCCGATGGACGCAGCAAAATGCGCTGCGAAATTCGTGGTAATTTAAGCGATTCCGACTACAGCTTCATTAGGGCACAGGTTCCAAGAAAGGTCCATTAGTAGGATCAGCTGACCCTACTAAACTATCTTACTTCGAATTTGTGCCCCAATGATAGGCGGTAGAGTCGTTCAAATCGCCAGGAATCTTGCCGCGCTTTGCCTCGTACACCTACAAATGGGCGGATGGTCTGTCCCCGAGTAGATGTTAGAAACGCCGGATTCCTCAATTTTCTTCTTTTAACAAAAATATTTTTTGTTATTACAATGCACATACTTTTTCTTGCTGTACATCCATTGTTTTCCAGAGTGCAGTGCGCTCGAGCCGGTCTCACCTTTCAACTATGGTCGACTTGTTGAACAATGTCGAGGAGAAAGGCTCATCAAAGCACGACCCTACAGTCACTTCATATTGCACCTGCGTTATATGACTTATGAGCAGTTCAGAGCCCTTTTTGCCAGAGCCCTTTTTGCTGAGGCCACTCACATTCAGTTGGGCTTCAGAATGATTCGTGTGCCTTGGACTACGATAGAATTTCCGAAACTCGTCCGATTAATCCCCGTTTTTTCAGGTATCAATTTTCATCACTAAGATACAGTGATAGTACTATAGCTGACACATTGCTCGGGTCTAGGGAGTAGGGATGAAACGCCAAAGCATAGTTCATGATTTTTCATGATTTCCTTATCTTCCACGTTGGGTCCAGTATTTATAGGGAGAACCCCCTCGCAATGAGTCGCACTAGCATCCTAGAGACGGGTGTGATTGAAGAAGTTTAAGCTAACTGCTTACTGTTCGTAATTTCAGGGGTACGCACTATCGTCGCCAGAAATAATCCGTATCTGAGGATAATATCCTTCCCTCTCTACCATTCTGAAGGTTTTGGAGCACTCAATTATATGGAATATGTTGAAATTGTAAGGAATCGTAGGCTCAAGTATGAAGTCATCTCTTCGTTGGAGCCCCGCTGTAGATTCTGCTATCTTCAACCGTATGACGGTGAATCTTTACCTTTCTTTATTTCTTATTTCTGTCATCTACCGCTTGATGTAGAGAAAAGGCTGATTCCACACCACCTACAGGGACAAATTGAGACCACTCAACTTATTTCATACCATTTAAAGAGACTAGAAAATGGGGCAATGTTAACTTCTAATTTGGAGTGTACCATGTTCAGCGACGTCTCTATAGGAGTTAAGGGCTTCCATATCGTCCTAGAACCAGGCCTCCGAGCAATGAGCTCATTGTGATGTAATTGAAACCCTACCACTCGCACTACCTGGTGTTTTTACTTTTCGAATCTAAGGCCCTAAGCCGTTAAGATACTAGTTAT
>UZAF01018501.1:10196-20561 GCA_900617895.1 Haemonchus placei | reverse complement strand
CTTTCAAATTCTTCGAAGATTTTTATGTTAATCGTAGTGGTTGTTAGTAATCACTGTAGGAAATCCATGTTTTTATTCATTTATTTATTTATTCATTTATTTATTTAACGGACATGTTGTAAACATGTGAAATGAGGAAAATAACTTTTTTACCTATAGTATTCTCATTCAGACTTTGGTCATCTTATGAATGATACCAGAAGGCTTCTGCTCAGCAATCCGTCTTTTTGTCCATCAAACTGATGAAAACGCTCCAACCTATCATTTAGAATTGACGAAGTCTACAAGAAAGTTATTAAACTGTTCAACAAACTTTATCACGCCCCTCCCCTTTTTCGTGATATTCGGGTTGACTATCCGTCGCTCCCTTTTCTCTCTTCTCTCAGATTTTCAGAAAAAATTGGAGTTACGGCAAGGGTTCGACTAGAAGCATAGCTACCGCAGGCACAGGTTGTCTGATCACATCCTTCGGGTTTATAAAAAGGGACCATCATGGCAGCAGTGGTTCTGTAGCTTGTATAGGCTTCCAATGGAGCCTACACAATGAATTGGGAGAGCCAGCCGATGTACAAGTGAGTACTTTTAATTCTTTCAGACGTCTTTACATAGCACCGATCGAACACCTGAAAAGATGAAAGGTTTGGTTGGCCTAGGCCATCGTCGATTCGGTACTCGATATCTCGACTGTGCTTGCGAGTTAGTTCCCCTCTGAGCAATAGATTAATTCCAAATGTGAGATTAATTCATGGCTCATTCTAGTAAACAAGTTAGCGTAAATGCATTATTATTATTATGTTATGAGGCGAATTTCGAGTATTCGTGGGGAACGATCTTTCTTCGGAGGACCTGCACAGAAAGAGGTTGTAGAAATTTAGCTTTTCTGGAAACTCAAAATTAGGGAGTGCCCGCTCTTCGATGATTTACGTTTTTGAAGTAATACGTATCCTTTTCAGTTTGTTCAGCAGTGCTAGTTCGTGCACCCACAGCCATTGAAGGAAGCTTTAGAAAAAGCCAGGTCGTAGGGTGGAAATACCATCTGTGTCAACTGGTCCTCCATCCCCCCCTCCCACGCACTTGCACAACGTTTTCGGTTGTGAGCTGCTCAATGAATGCCACTGTGCCAACTTCATTACTCATATAAATGTGGTCTGATCAGAAAGTGATTCGATTGCCATCCGCATTCGGGAACTAATGCTCCATCCGTTGTCTACTGTGAATTTCATTGCCTTCTTTCGTTCCGCTGCGATTCAGAAACCGGCATATTTTACTTCCATTCACATATTGACACATAGTTGACAGCCTCAAGAGTTTACCGAGTTATTCGAGCGCGTAGCGGCAGTACTCATAGGCAGTGTTGTTGTCACAGGAATGATCCGAAATTTGTAATGGTAGTTGAAGAAGCAGGTGGTGTTTTGCCAGGGGTCGCAATACCACAGACATGGTGAGAGGTTGAATCTCCGATCAGTACCTTAACTGGTATTAAAAAATCCCGCAATCCTGATTAAAAGTCGAACGCAGGGTGCATTCCAAGACGAGGTTCATCGACACCGAGAAGCTTCAACCTTAATTCTTCTAGTTTGTTGAAGGCGAAGGTAGAACTCGGCCGAAGTTCTGATTTTCTGGCTGCAGAAGCGCTGGCAACCGTGAGACAGAATAGCTTAGAGGGCTTTTAAGACTCGCTCTGACCCTTCTGATTTTATTTGGCGGCCTGTTTCAATGAGCATAAGCAAGTAAAGAGCGACCCGCTCGACGATAGAGTCACCCATCCCCAAATTTGTACAACGCTTACTACTGTAAATATTCTACATTTATTACTTATTTGGGCAGAGGTGGCGCACCATCATACACACATGGTCACAGGTTCGAATCTCGGATCATATCCGCCCAGGCCAACCGAATTTTCTGTCCTCAACAGTCAGGGTCAGTTAATTGGTGCCAGATCCGTCTGGGAGGATAAAAGCACTGACTTGTACATCGGCTGACCACAGAAAGTCATTCTATAGGCTTTATATTCATTCAATAGGCCTCTACGATTCTGAATGGGAGTCGATGGCGAGGGCGCATACTCCAGAAGGGAAAGGTTGACGCCCACAGACTTTATCCTCTAATCCCCAGACAGAAACACAAGTTCTTTTCAAACATTACTGACCACTTTGTGCTGTCGATACCTTTCCGCTAGATCTATAAATCTTAAGAAACTGAGCTCATTATGATGCAGTTGACCTTTTTCGGAGGATCGCCTCATGTACTCGTAAAAGGGACTTCATTACCATTGTTGGGTTTTTTTGACATCCGAAGGCCATCCATGCATGTTCATGACACATGTTTTCGCCGCTGTCGTCACAGTGGGAGATTTTCATTCGGGGAGGTCATCGACTAAACGGCTACTATTTATGGCATTCACCGTTTACCTGTAATCGTTGTGAATACTACTGGTTTTGTCAGTGAAGCAGTTGATTGTCAATTGGTGGTGACTGTCAGTCCACGACGGCTGAATGGACTTTTCGAGAAGAGCTGAATAAACGACATGAAAAGTACTTGTAGCTAGTAGAACCGTCGTCGCTGACAGACAGACAGTGCTGTCATCGACATCGCAACTGCAGCCGGCTTTGTTATTTGTTTCACGTAACATCGATGTACACTACTCTGGCCGCTGTCTCGTTAGTACAGCAAACATAAAAGCGTATTTTGTGTTTTCTTCTCAATATAGGGCTTTTCTCTTGTCGAAAACTCACGTATTTCCTTTTTTTTATGGCCGCCACCGATTTTTACAAACGTCTAGCTGCATGCACTACCATGAATCGCTTGCCAGCTCCGCCTCCTTTGGGCCCTCTGAAGCTGCCACGACCATCTGTTCTCCTTGCCATCTTTTAGGCTGTAAATTGCTTTTCATATTTCCGACTCGTAGTTTTCGCCCTGAACTCAATTATGAATTTTAACAATAAACACTTTAGATGACAAAGTACGCTTAGGCTGCTAGGAGTGGGTCTTTGCCATTACTGTTATCACAAATTTGTTACAGCAGAGTTATTAATTCCTTATAAATAGTCTAAAGTGTGGAGGACTCCTAAATCCACCCTTTACAAGGAGATATACATTATACTGACGGCTTGTCCATTGTTTAGCTTTACCCAATTCTTTCCTGACCTATGGGCTTCGCCAAAATCTACTTGTAGCCAGATGCCAAGGATTCCTACAGTCCCTGCAAGGTGACCAACGATTTTGGTTCAAAGGTGGCTAGTCTTGTACGCCACAAGGAATCAACAGAAACCGTTTATTTCGCTTCCACGAGGATGGATTTTGGCTCAAAGGTACATAAGACCGTGGGGACAACCCATCCCTCAATTTCAACTCGACGGCGTGTTCACGCTTTACCGGAAAGCCTGTGAGATAGGGGATAAGGTAGAGAATCAAAGTAGAGAATATTAACAACTTTTCCGCTGCCATTCAGCCATAGGGTAGAGGGCGTAGTTCCGACGGTAGGGTTCATTACGCTTCTTTACGGATAGCTTTGTTTTGTTGGCGTGACAAATAGCCGTGCTATCCTTCATGATCCTTTTCCCGTGTTTCCTTCTTCCACTGTTCTCCACGGTCCATTAGCTTCGGTCTTGGGATAGAAGGCGAGTGATGCTGCCTGTTACAAGTACAGTACCAGTAGGTCTTGGCTCTTCAGCTTCCCTAACCCTTCACTTTTTGTCGATTTATTGAAAACTATAAAAGCTGGCCCCTTCTCCCACTGATTCTTTTGTTGCGGAACCTTCAAGATGAAGGCTGAAGTAAAGCGAACCCAGCAGATGGTAGATTTCAGCAGCCTATTTTCCTAGATATCATCTCTTAGACAGCGTTTAGAGACCAAATCCACAGAGCAACGCTGGCGGTGCATCTGTAATGGAAAGCACCTGATTAATCATAATGTCATTGATTTCAGTATATATACAAAGATGGCAAAGATGGTTCTCGAAGAGTCAAGCTTTCAAGGCTTGATCACTCGAAATTGAAACATAAATCAATTTTTCTCTGTTCGTTCTTCAAACGTTCCTCAATTATGAACTTGCCCGTCTGGAAGTTTTTATTCGAAGGAGTAAAACCTTTCTCTAGTGCCGTAGCCAAAACAATATCTTTTTCCATTTTTTTCAACACATTTCTTTCCTGGCTGTGTGGTATTTCACTCATTTCCATACACGATCTCATGTATCTCTTACAGAAAGAACAAATTAGTCCACTCAAAGAAACTATCATCTGAGTAGACTCCGAAAACTAATACTTATTTCGAGCGATATATCCACAAAGAAGGCAGAGTTGGTGTTATGGCAACTGGCTCAGTACCACACACGCGTGGTCCACGGTTCAGATCCCGGAGTGACGTCTGGCCAACCTACTCTCCTAACTTTCTGGTTTTGTCGGCACTGCCAGCCTTCTGGTGTAGGGTGCAGAATCGACTGGGAGTATAAGTACTGGATAGTACGTGAGCTCACTACCACAAGTATCCTTACTATTTATAAAGCGCTCTGTCTGTCTGTTTGTTTGTTTGTTTGTGCGGGAATTCGATATAACCTGAAGAAACACCTGGAGAAGTCGGGTCAAGTTTGGAATGGTTCGAGCATAAGGTAAGTGCAACAGAGCACATGTAAGCCTAGCGAAGCTCCGCCCCCAAGGGGCGGGGTACGCGCCGGAATTGAGCGGGGCCATTGGCTAACTCTTTCATTCGATCTCATAACAGTCCAGACGCCGGGAAAAAACGTGCAAAGGTGAAGGATTGGTCAACAATTAAAATAAAGGACACTTACCGGCGATAAACCATCAACAATCATAGGCTGCTGATCCATACTCGAAACTGAAAATAGGCTTTTCAACCATTTTCGAGTGTTACCAGTTCGGGTTGAGGTGCGGCTCTGTCGCCCTATTTCGAGTTGAACGGGCAATGGTCATTAGCTGACAACGATCACTTGTAACTTGTTCCGCATAGGCCTTGAACATCTATTGAAAAAATTTTGGATGACAATTTCAACAGACAACATCCGGTCGTAATTTGATTCATATCGGTATGTTACTTCCAATTTGCTTACAGACGCTACTAAAGTAACAGTGATGTCCTCGTCTCACTTCAAAATCTCTCCATATTTAGTCGAATCTATCGCCTTTTGCTGATCGTCTTTTCCCCATAGAAATAACTGGCGATCACAAATCATGAGGCTTTCTTTAGGCATAAAATCAAAACTTCCTCTCAACGACAACAAAAGCTCGAAGGCCGTGCTTGTCGATTGATTCACAGCCATGAATAATAAAAAAACGTAATTTCGTTTGTCATTTTTCATGATCTGATTAGCACATTGACGACGACATTGCACGTTTTTTGGATTCAGTGTAAAGCCACGTCTTACGTGGGCGAAATGTGAATTGCTTGCAAAACGACATAATCGAAACGGTTTTTCGGCATCAGAATGGTTCGACAGTGTTCTTTCATGATGAAGTTGTTTTCTTGAACTCTTCATAAGTTTTTATACCTCGAGCTTTATTAGGCTGACATTTAAGCAAGATCTTCTAGTTGAGATGAGCACCCACGTAATTTGAAAAGTCATTTGCGCAGCTCTATGGTCTCCCTCAAATCTCCTGATAACCGGTAGTGGGACCAGTGTAGACTGGAAACCTTGTGTAAGGCCACAGGGGCTCCAGCGAAACTCCGACCGCTCTTCCCTCCAGTTAATTTTCGAATCCTTTCGTTTTCTGACGCCGAACAATCCCGGTTAGGGATGCGTCTTCGAATTCGATTCCATTCAGAATCGTACTGGGGGATGTCCCTGGAATGGACACTTTTGCTTTTCCTGTTACCTCTTGCCTCTGATGAGCGTAGTTACCATCCCAAACAAGTTTGATGTCAGCAGTGATAAAAGGCTTCGTGGATCAGGCTAGTACATATTCATGTTGTTTACTGGGTTCCTGTGTCAACAACGACACAAGGTAGTACCGTACCTCCTAGTAGGTTCACCTGTGGCAAAAAATTTGTTTATGCTCCCAGACGGTAGCCTTTTTCTCCGCCAATGGCCCATAAAAAGCAGAAGGAATCGTAAAAAACTCGCAAGGTGAGGTTCTCAATTCAATCGTTGGTTTCGAATGATGGACGAGGTAACGAGAACATAGCATCTCTGATTACGCTCAAGCGATCGACCTTGTAGTGCAAGAATATGCAACGGTGCGAAAAAAAGTAGTATCAGATGCCTTTAGACGCCACAAACTCGTTCATTTCAGGGCGGGCTTCCACTCTTTCAAGACCTAGTCGCTTTACTTCTTGCCTTTCATCTCACAAACATCAATCGCTGTCTTTTTAGCCATTTACTTTTCCTTTTCTCTATTATACGGACCTACGTTCATCGATGTGCAGGAACATGGGCATATGCAATTTTATTTTCCGCCATGTACAATTGCTTTAGAAAAAAGCTTTAAACCACGTTACCATATAATTTTCGGCTGTCTGCTGATTCTTTCCATTCACATCCATGCCATGCTAGTTCTCTTCGATGACGTGATCTTCACAGTTATTGGCCAAACTGGTTACCAAAGATGGTTTCTTGCCCGGGCAAGCAACAAACGAGAGCTTTTTTTCCCGTTCGATGATGTTATTGAAATTATTCATACGGAATCTCCGCTAACAGAATCACGAGGATGGCAAGTGTGTACAAAACATTGGCCACGGACGGCACTCGAACCCATGCTCCCGTATACCTCTTGCTTGAGTAGAAACGATTTCCAGTATATTTACTACCTAATAACTCAGAATTGACAGCCGTAGCTGTATAAAGTGCTATCTTTTCAGCATTTTTTCAATATGTTATCTAATGATATTTATTTAATTTCGTACTTTATATCCTATTTTGTTTACTTTTCTTACATTGTAGCCAAGAATTGCTTTGTTTCCACGACGCCAGCTGCTGGTAACGTCTTACATTCAAGCTATGACTGCCTCAACGGCAAACCCAACTTTCTTACTTTCAACTTACTTTCCCATCGATCAAACTATGAGTGAAGAAGTACTTTGGGTTCGATTGTTCCGCCGGCATCTAAACGGGTTCTTTGCCTGCTTTACTATTCAATGGGTCTTGATACTTTGAAATCATCGTTCTTCTAACCGTTTTCTTCCATGTGTCTGCTCAGAAGCGAAACAAGCTTTCAATTAGAATTTCCTGTTCAAATGTTTGTGAAAGCCAAGTTTTTTTGCAAAGCCATCTTTTCTCACTCCAGATTTTATTAAATTATTCGGCTAGACTCAATTTTGGTTCTTGAGTTGTGATCAAAGGTTCTACCCATTTTCTGCAGCATGACATTCCTCTCTGATCGATCTTACTACTACAGATCCCCAGGTGTGGTGCAGTTGGCTCGAAATGGTCGCTTCGCGGCGAAAGCGACGTCGCGCGAATGTGGCGCGAATGTGGCAGAATGAGACAGAGGCAGTGCAGCGAGTAAAGAATAAAGACAATAGAAGTAACAGTCGTAGAATCATACCGAAGATATCAATATCGATCGTGCTGTATGAAGGGCGCCAGAACTGTACTAGCGAGGAAACTAGTCCGCGACTACCGCATGCGACGAATCGATTACACAAAACCGATTCAACTGCCTATCTCCCCAAGTTCCTCTCACCTTCTATCCTCGTTGAATATGCGAGAGAACGTTCCCGGACTGGAAGCGATTACCAGGTACTTATGAAAACTAAAGGATGAAGAAGTTTGACGTCGAATAGTGGTGTATGTGGGATGCAACCCCAAAATCAACTTCCACTCAAAATCGTGGTGGTACTTCGAATGCGTATGTGGCCTTTGCAGTAAATTGCCGTTTGCAAGCCGATGTACTCACAAGTCAGTTTTCTTATCTTCCCAAATTAGTCCACACCGTTCTGAGGGGCTAAACAGATCGGTTGGTCTGGGCGGTCATCGCTGAGGGATTCAGACCCAGGACTATGGGAGTGTGGTAGTGCGCCCTTTGCCACTACACCGGCTCTGCTTGATACATAATTCTACCTAGGTTCTGAGGTTGGACCTGAGCCTCCATAACAAGAGGTATTGGTGATAGTGGAACTCTTCTCTAGGCCCTCAACTCACAGCACTTGGGAATTACTGTCGGGATTCAATTACTTTGCCTGTAGCATTTATTCTTTGAACGAGGATATGTCCATTCAATAGTTCGATATCATCAATTGTTTCGCCTCTTTGCTAATTCGTTCACTTTCCAATATCAGAAACTTTTGCAACTTTTTACGATTCTATGACGAAAGTCTTTTCTCTGAGCTATTCATTCCATCGAAGAGAACATGTTTTGGAAGATACTCACACTCTACCAAACACTAAATCTTTGTCAGTGTCAATTTGTTCTTTCTCGAAACTCATAAAAACTTCGTCGTCCTGTCCATTCCCTTCTTAGGCCAAGGTCACTGCCAATCTGCACGTAGTTATCACACCAACCCAGGCAACATTTATTTGTGGCACTTCCGGGTTTAGCGGGTATGCTAAACGATCTTACTCGACTTTGGGCTACAGTTGTGGCCCAGTTTTCAAAAAAAGAAACTCATTTCTCAATCAATACAACCGGAAAGAACTATTTACACTCAGAGAGAATTTTGCCCTTCATTTGGACNGACTTTTCATTGGAAATTTTAAAGCTACCATCAAAGGTGTCGTGAATAATAAATTTCGATTTTCGCGCTCCATTTTATCCATCAACTATGACTATGCTTTCATATGTCGCTAGATTGAAGCTTACAAATATTTCTGGGAAAGGTGTGTTATGGGAAGCTAAGGTTTTTTTATTTTGTACTCCTTCAGTTTTTTCTTCCTCCTATGAACTGGGACACTACACTTTTCAGTGCTTCTTAAGATAGCCCTATGAATCATATAAAGAACTTTGCATTCTTTGCATGAATTTTCGTCATGAAGCAGCGTTCAGAGTTTGCGACCGCGTGAGTGGATTGTAGAATCAGAGAGTTGAATCAGAGAGAACCATTAGGTAAGCAGTCACAGAATGGTCTGTAGAAAATCTTTCACAAACTCTAGGACTCTTTCACTTGAGAATTGTCTATTTTCACTAGGGGCTCTTCCAATGAAGTAGACCGTATTCGTTGCCTGTTCAGAAAATCATCTGTCTCTCAATGAAACCATCAGTGTTTCCGTTGGTTTCGGACCAGAAATCGGCTGCATGTCATGTGAACGTGGCGCGGGACTTTTGTCATTTGCACTTCTGTCAAACCTTCCGTGAAGGAGAGAGTTCTCTCGCCGAAATATCAATTTTTACTTTTTCGTGAGCTTTGTTTGACTGTCTCCGAAGATATTTTAACTTTCATTACGCAAATTATTGCTATAAATCATTTTCCGATGCCATTTCGTGGATTTAGTGTTGGGTGTTCATAATCTAGTGGAAAACTGGTTTTGCGGTGTAGTCACACCACTCGGCATAGTAGATGAAAGATAACCTCTTGATCAAGAACAATTCGAAGGTCCAAAGAAAAAGCCACCTATTTCCAAATCCGAACACTCCCTTGATCACCGTTTTTTCATTGCGAAACTCGTCCAACCCCCCTTTTTACCCCTTTTTGAACCTTTGTACTCTTTTTTTCGTCGTTTTTTGCGGTTTCTTCGTTATTATCAGACTATTCTAGAGTAGGTCTAACATTTCCCGTCAAAAAACGGG
Source organism: Haemonchus placei (assembly GCA_900617895.1). Classification (NCBI taxonomy): domain Eukaryota; kingdom Metazoa; phylum Nematoda; class Chromadorea; order Rhabditida; family Trichostrongylidae; genus Haemonchus; species Haemonchus placei. Next base: position 10,886 of record UZAF01018501.1, on the reverse strand, counting down.
TACCCAAAATTTGTCGTGAACTGTACTTTTAAATCCGTATTGCATGTTCCATTAAGTATGAGGAATCTACTGACCTGTGGGGGTTCTTGAGTGATTTTCGTGCATAGCGATGGGGAGTCTTTCTGTTTGAAAAGGCATTTAATCATTGCGAACCATTTTAAATCTTAGAATTTACTTTAACCCTCTCAGAAATTATGTCGTGAGATTTTTTGGGCTTTATCAATTTTAGAAATTGAGGCTTTGAGAAATTTTCCAGATCAAGGCTAGAACGAGTTCGATATGTAATGACCCATCTATTGCCATCATCTAAAAGTAATAACCAGCTAGCTCTGACTTGTTGTTTCGTTTATTTATTTATTTATTTATTTCACCAAATTGGATATGTATATGACCTTTCCAACTATACTTTTTCTTTATCATTATTGAATATCAAGTATTACTTTAAAGTATACAATAATTCTTACGATAGGGTCAGAACGTCTAAAAACTGAACTCTCTTCAGGCCTCAACTTTTTTCTTCATTTCCACGTCCCAGGGGGAGCATTTTTCCTGGGATGGCATCTTACAAAACGATTTCACTTGGACGTTTTTGTCCAGTCTGTCATGTTAGTTAGGGAGAAATTATCGTATAAATAGCTAAACAAATAAATAGATAAATCAATAAACAAATGATTGAATAAATAACTCTTA
>UZAF01018500.1:12566-28592 GCA_900617895.1 Haemonchus placei | reverse complement strand
GTAAATACTCATAATTGTCCCTTTGCACGGAAATCTTTAGTAAAAGGCGAAAGATTTTCTCGGTTAAATGCAAAGGGACCAGAGGTAAAGCAACCAGTCACGTGGGCATCGCATCAACCAGCGCACCGTATATTCGACGGGTTTGCAGCGATTCATCCATAGCTAAGAGACCACAGACAGGCAACTGCTGCCTCATTCTTCGTGCGACGCGAATTCAATTCGATTCCAAATGTATTTGCAGACGCCCTCTTCTCGCATTTGCCATTTCTTAGCCGAATTTAGAATATTCTAGAACGTCCGATGATTTGCAATATTGATTTTCCTCTAAATACATTATTCCGATTCATGATAGCAGTATTTATCGAAGTTTATAACTAAATTGCGACATAAGTGACTTTTACTGCCATTTGTTCCCAGTTTCGCAGTAGCCTTTCTCAAGAGGTTGTTTTTGCTTTTTTTTGTACAAATACATTTCAAAAAGTTCGGGAACTGTCCAGTGTTTCAATATGATTCAAAGTGAAGCCGGCATTAGTGCTTCAAGGTTGTCGTTGGTGTGGCAAACATTTCTCATCGATATTTGCACTGGCAACAAAGAAATATGGGTGCTTGTCTTCAATTTTATTTGTCTTTATGCATTGACATTTGGTCTCTTATTTACCTTGAAGTCTCTTCCTTTTACAATCCCACTATCCTCTATTTAAGCGAACCATTTTCCGTTCAAATCGAAAAATAGTTCCGTGAATATTTATAGTATAGACAAAAATCAATATAAAGATTTAAAGACTTCGAAATGAGGAAAAGTTATCAACTGGGCTTCGAGAAAGCGATGTAACCCCGATATAACCACTAATCTCCTGCATAGTGCGTCGTTGCGATGGGATTCTTCAAAAAAAAAGTTTAAGAGAATACCATCAGACTCAAATGCCCAAATGAGCTTATATGTATGTATAGGTTTTTTTAGCTTGTGCAGTTTTTTTACTGCTGATACCATTGGATATCACTTTCCATAGAAATATTTACAGAAATCCGTGAATTTGAACTGGTTCTTCTATCTATATAGTCGAAAAATGCCTTGTTGTTTCAAGCTCGTTTTCGTTGAGCATTAGCCGGAACTATTGGTTATTACTAGCAATTGGCTCTGCTGAAATTTTCTTGCTACTCGGAAAATTTACAGCATGCTGAGACCTCACCTTTAAAGCAGTGTCAGGATTAAACACTTTGAGTTCGTTTTCCAATTATTTCAACCTCAAGTAACTATCCTACACCTTTATGATTGTCTCTTTATTGCAATGCCTTAGATTCTGGTGTTCTCCGAAAATAGTTTCTCTTCATCGGTAACTGATTGATTTGATTTTGCTATGTTTGATATAGGCAGCGGTCAATGACAGATTCCGATGTGAATGTTGGCGAAAATGTTAAACAAAAGTCCGAAAACATCGACGAAGATTGCGAAGTGAGTAATATCTCGGAGTATAGTTTCTTGGAACTCTATTATCTTAATGGCTTGTGTGAAAATCTTCAGAAAGTCGTGTCTCATGTTGCTTGTGTCACTCTAGAATCGGACTCACTTCCAGAAACTCCAAATATGCCAAGGGCTGCAAGGTAGCAAAGTTCTTTTCACTAATTTCTTTTGCGAATAATATTTCTGCTAAACCTGCTGCCATCAGTACTTGCGAAATTTTCAGTCGATGAAATACTCAATGCCATAAATGTGTCAGTGATTCATCGTCCATAATGTGGACTATTATTTGGCATTCGGAAATGGAAAATAGGGAGGGAATTCTGCGTAGCCTTCGTAGCGGGGCGGGAATTATTTGCTGCATTAATCGGGTGCTTCGGTCCCCCTAAAATTCTCAATCAATCCGATTATTGCTCTTTCTGAAGGACCACCACATTTTTTGGTACTTGCTATCAATGGATAATTTTTCATGGTAGGTCGTCCCATAGCTGTACTTAAACCATGTTCAGGTAGTCCACCTTTTGAAAGGGGTTTCCAAACGTTCATTTCCCATTCCTGCTGTGGTTTACACTATTCTGCCAAATTCTCATATAAAATTTCCTTTTCCAGGAAAAAGAAGCGCTTAGTGCGTCGGCCACGCGGTTATAAAATGGATGTTGATCCTCAACCATCTACCTCACAGCTCAAGCCAGGTGTCTTTTTTCAAGCTTTGCGTAGAAGCATTCTCCTTTGTTTGAATATATGCTCAAATATAGTGTAGATTGTACCAAAAGATGTGACGAACGTGCGCCTTGAGGTTGCTTCCCCATAGGCTAATGAGAGTTGGGAAGGAAAACGACTTTGTACTTTGCTTTTTTTCTAAGAACTTTTGCCAGTGACGACCTTCAGGTTTTATTTTGCTTGCTATTTGCTCTGTAAACGTACTGCTAACTTTGTTCACAACTTTACGCCTTGTATATCAATGTATAATATTGTCAAATAATGGCAATTTCTTTACACGTTTTCTTGTTCTTTTAGATAGTAGAATGGAATGGGATGGAGCGGAATCATGTCTTTCTTCAACGAGCGAAAGCGAAGAGGGAAATACTGCTGCTGATGCTGATGACGAACAAAGTGACTGGGTCGGGTACGCCCCCTCCGTGACCGAGGGTGACTTTGTGAGATCACTTTTTTTCCTTTTCGGTTCAGGTATAGGTAAAGTAATTTTGAGCAGGGCACGCGCAAAACAACATTACAGTCGTACCTAGTACGATAGTTCGAAACTATCGATCATTATGACCCTTATTTTGGTGTATGTTGTCGTTGTGAAAACCGATTAACTGATCTAGAGAACATTGAAGTAAAACTAGAACTTTTAACATACTGGCTGATCTGGCTCAACTTATTTCATTCTTCCTTGGTTCTTGGGACTGTCGTAATATCGTTTTCTACTGTCTACTCGTGGTCTATTAAAGGATCCACTAGACGAACGCCGAGGTCGTCGACTACAGCAAAAGTTGCAAATGTCTCAGTTACAACGGCGTCTGGAAAGATTCGCGCTTGAAGGTGGGCGAGGAGAGATGGGCATCGAGTTTCGCATCAAGGATCGGCCTAATTCAATCCAGGTACCTTTCCAATTTTATTTATTTCTTTGGACCGTTATCGTGCCTTTAATTATAGACGCTTGGTTGCAAGCAAATGACGATGAGCTTTTTGTTCTTATTGTCCTTTATTCAGAGTACTTCATTGGTTTTTAACATTCTCGCTTCAGTTTAATCGTATGTTGTTACACTATCGCCTGGAGGTTGTCAAACGTCAGCGTGGTACGGTTGTTATCCGAAAGAAAATTAACCCGTGCAATAGAGTCCCAGAGTACGAGTAATCCGCGAAACTTTAACGCGTCGTTTGACCGGTATTTTCATCATATTATGTTTTTCTTTGTTTTAAATGTTGAATTCTGAGACAGTGTTTCCTGACTTTCCGTCGTTTCATGCATATTTGTTGCCTATTCAATGCTGCGTAGCATGAAGGAAGTGAAGCGTACAGAGTTGTGTCTTTGGTCATTACCACATAATCAACAAGCTGTGGGTATTCCCATTGATGCTAACCACATGCGGCATTTCGTTTTGATTTCTTAGAAATTTTATCTAATCGACCTAACTACCAACTAGTTTTTCGTCACATTTATTTGTTTATCCATTCCTCTTTTTGAAAACTAAATCTTGTCATTGCCATTTCAACGCTTCACGCATAGAAGTATCAGGTTGACGTGTTTTGCTTGCGCCTCATTCATTGCAGATAAAAGCTTTTTCACTACATCCTGTCTGAAGTGATTTATATTGTAATCCTGCACCTGAATTGTTTCGCTTAGTAATCGGCAATCGTCACTACTGCATAATCGCTATAAATTACGGTCCCGATACCATCCGCTGACCGCTGTCATTTCATTTTCGGGTTCACGGTTGGGCAATATGAGATAAACGAATTTCTCTGAATAGGAAACTGTGGTTGAAAACATCGCAGTTCAGACATCATTTTGATCTGCTCCCGATGTATATAGTGTTGTTTCAGCTGGTAGAAGGTATTTCTGTGATACATGAACACATTTTCTTTTACCATTTTTGCTTGAAGTGAATTTTATTTGCCGTGTAACCTTATGAACTTTAAATAAAAAGTGCTCATCAAAAAATGATCATCTGAGTTTTTCTCGGCTACCGTAATGCTCATCTTGTAAGAAATTATTATGTCTTGGCTGCATAATTTATGACGAACTCCTAGATCTGAGGCTTAAGCTACGAAACATACAGCGACAGTCTAGGCTGATACGCAATTCAGATTCGTCAATGGTCAAGAAACGCACCGGAATCAAGGCTGACTATGTTCGGCTAACTGTCAAGATGTAAGTTCATCGTTTCTTGTCGGGGTTTTTTTTAACTATTTGAATGTACCGAATGGATGCGCATTCGATGTAGGTGCAATGATCTTTATTGCATTATCCACTCTCAATGTTCATATTTAATGTTTTCAGTGAGCTCGCCGACTCTCACCCCTTTACGTCGTCCGATTTTGAACTATTTGTTAGTGAATCCGTGAAAAGAGTTTTGGGTACATGCGGTCCTCAAGTGCAGGTTCTGATTTCTAGCGCTTTACTATATATTGCTTTTTTATTTTTTGAATCGGTTTTTTTCTTTCATGGAGCGCATGAAAAATGAATCACCGGTTGCAGATCGCTGGTTATGATGAGTCAACCAGTAAAGGTAGCATAATAGTAGCTGGTGAAGACGCTCAGCTTGTCTGGGCCTCGTTAACAATAAGTGGTCAGTACAACGGGCAGTACCGCACAAGAAACATAGCTGCTCACTTCTTCTCGGTACGTAATTTATGAACATTTAGTTGGGTTTCGGAGGTATAGTTCTTTCCGTTTCAGCTGACAGAATACGAAGCTGGAGAAGATTTCGTCCTCAAACCTGTTTTCTAACATGCGAGATGAACGAAGAAACTTCACTATCGTGTTAATCAGATCCAATTTGTTCATGCTTTCCCTTCATCGCGCAGTTTCTGGGACCAATTCGGAATGAAATGGTAGATTTTGGAAGCACATGGGCTGAAAGCGCTTGATATCAGGTAGTCAGTAATTCCTAGTTCCATCTGAGCTCATTGTGATGTACGAAGAGGTGCTTAACATCAATAAGCTGACCTCTGCACATCCTCAGCTCGCCGAACTATACCAAGTCTACCGTCTACCCTTCACCCGAGTGCTGTAGAAGGCTCTTCCAATAGCCTCAAAAAGCTTATAAGAAAAATAGAACTTCTTCACTTAAAGGATCATGTGGTGCTATATAGATGATAATGTTGTTGATACTATTGTTGTTTTGATTTTTTCGTTTCTTGTTATGCTATTTGAAGCTATAAATCTTATTTGTAGATCTCTCTTATACTCACACGTTGACCGTAGCGAAACTTACCTCTGCCTGTTCAAGAAATATCCGAAAATGTCTACAAAATTATGCAAAGTGGAAGGACCATTTGTTATGCGTGGTTTACTGGCCAGGCAAGACTGGCTAAACACGGCAGATTCTGGCTGCCCTTCCACAGTGGACCATTTTAGAAGTAGTCCGCCATTCCTATGTGTGCGCCTTATCAGTCGTTCGTATCATTCTAAGCTCGCGTTCGCTTTCTGAGGTTATCGATTTTTATCGGTTACTTTGGAAAGGTTATCAGGTTATTAATGCAATTAAACTAATTGGCTTTCCTTTACTTTGCATTTTGAATTACCCCATGGAGATATGGTTCCTTGGGGGACTGTCTTGGAGTTTCAACGCTCTTCATCGAACCTTTCTCCTGATAGAACCTTTCTCCTGATAATTATTTGTTTTTTTTTATAATACTAGGATGATTTTCTCTCTCGTCTTCACTGAGAAGTGTTTTTCTCGATAAACTCAATTGCTTAGGGCCTCGGTTGATCTCGAAATACAATGATACCTCCATGGCTAGCAATTATAATTGTCATCGGGGTAATTATCGGACTGATCGCATTTCTGGTCCTATATTTTTCCCTACCGTCACGGAAAAGCTTTGATCTCACCAAAAAGCATGCTGTTGTAACCGGTTAGTCGTCTTTAGACCTATTATTTTCATAAAATATAGCTCTTTCTTAAATGTGTTCACTGTGAAAGGAGGGCTCCTGTAGTTTCTTCGGAAAAACTCTCTTATTTGTGCTTTCGGAATCTGAAGTGAACACTCCGCTCTTCATGCCTTACAGTGTCAGTGTGTTTTTAGAGTAACATCAGTCGTAAAATAGGTGGTGGAAGAAGCTGAATGATGTTGCGAATCATATCAAAGTGTTACAGATTATAAATTGTTCGAACCCTCCATAGTTCCATTTCCTTATAAAAAGAGGCAAACTTTATTTTTAGGCGGATCTAAGGGGATTGGCAAGCAATTAGCTCTCTCACTCTTATCGAGAGGATGCAATGTGACCATTATCGCAAGGAAGGAATCTGACCTGAGGGTATGAATACACTGAGCTCTACGAAAATTGTTTGATAGTATTTCTGCTTGATGTTCCAGGCAGCCTGTAAAGAGCTGCAGTCTGTGGCTGATCAACGCGGTCAAAATCAGAAAGTGCGTTGGTACTCCCTGGATCTGACTAAAGGATACCGCGAGGTATGTGAGTCATTTGTCTCTGTTTCACTCATAATTTTTCATGATTTTAAGGTGGAGTACGTGATCCGACTGGCAGAAAAGGAGCTCGGGCCGGTCGACGCGCTCATCAACAACGCCGGCACTAGTGTTCAGGTGTTTAATCATGATCGTAACCATGGAAAATAAACCTGAACCAGACTTCGTCAGCAGAACTGCGACGAAGTTTCCATGGCTGGGAAAGGGCTCTTGCCTGTAGTCACACTTCTTTGCGGAGCTTCTAGACCCTCCTTATAGCAACCTTCAGCACAATACTCAATAGTGCACTCAATTTTTTTCCAATTTCCGCAAAATCATGGATTCCAGGGTGCTTTTGAAGATCTGCCGATTGAAGATTTCGAGAAGCAGGTCAAGGTTAACTACCTTAGCGCTGTAAGTTTCAATTCATAGTGTCGCCTTTTCTGGCCTGCAAATGATTGGTATTGATTTATATTGATTAAGATTTATGCTACTCGTTGCGTTATAAAAGGCATGAAATCGCGTCGAAGCGGCCACATTAGTTTCGTGTCATCAGCCGCTGGTCAGTGCGCCATTTATGGTTACACGGCTTATGCACCGACAAAATTTGCTCTCAGGTGAGAAGGCATTCTTTTAATCAACTGTACAGAAATCAGAGTAAGGACGTCGAAGAAGAAAGAAAATGTCATGTCGATCGAAATTTTCTGAAATTGAAAAAAGAAGCCTTCCCGCCCTTACAGAGGTTTTGCTGATGCTCTTCAGATGGAACTATCTCCATACAATGTCAACGTTTCTGTTTTATACCCTCCAAACACGGATACTGAAGGATATAAGGTGCTCTCCGCAATGTTTTCTTGTACTATTACTTTTTTTTTTAGGTTTTTTGTATATGTATGCGAAAAGTATCATAGAGAATACAATACTCGAGTTTTAAGTATCATATACCGATACTTCAGGCAGAATTAGCGAGCATGCCCGAAGAAGTTCAGCTGATTAGCGAGACGGCTGGCCTTTTTTCTCCGAAAGAGGTTGCTGATGCTCATGTTGTGAGTATCGAAGCCGGTTACTACTCTACACCGATTGGACTGGACGGATGGATGTTGAGTGAGTTAAAATGCTTCATTGTGGCCGGCCAAAACTGAATATTTGCGTCCTACCATAATTCATTGAATAATATATTCTTACCTTTCTAAGATGGGTCATTACCTTTTTCGCATGAGGAATATCGCGCTTGAGGATATTACCCGCGCGACGTAAGCCCTTTACGTTCAAAGAAGAAGAGAATTGAAGAGACTCAAATGCAAGACCACTTTTTACTATAATAAAATAGGGTGTTTTAATCAACTACTGCTTAGATATCCTGACAGCAGGTGCTTCCCCCGAAAGAAGTATGATTGATGCCTTGACGCAGGTTAGTTCCCTTCAGTTAGTTAGTTCCCTAATTAATAGTTGCTTCATAACAAACTAATGGCGATTTATTCAGATAATGCTTGGAGGAATATTACGAGGAGTCATGTTGGTCTACTTGGGTTACTTTACTGGCATTGTAAAGAAATGCTATCGACGAAGATTGATTGCGAATGAGCTACACGGTGAGAGATAGAATGAAATTAATTGGTGAGAGCTCAATAATCTCATATCTTTTTATTACAGCGATGGAGCAGAGATCGGCGGGCTCACAAACAGAAATGTCTGCGCTTTCTTCGAAAAAATCTGTCTAGAATAACATGTTATGAGTGACAAAAGCTACCTGATTTTTGATCGTTTCATTTCGTTACTAGTCTTATTTTCTAGGAAGCTTCACTTGTTACAAACACTCACTTTGCTCAGGTTTACAGATTTTATTGTTATTATATTTATATATTTAATTCCAATGTTGTGTAACTTTTCAATGTTCTTTGTCTGAGACCAGACAATAAAGTTGTTCTTTAAAGTCAAATTTCGGATCAGACTGAACGTTTCTAGTTGTCTTGTAGTTCATAAAGGCAGTGTTTGCTAAAAGGCATCGCTTGCCCATGGAACTGTAGCGATTGAAGGATGAATCGGTGTCATGAGGAGCCTAATGGAGCAAAATTAACTTTTTGCTATCTTCCCAAGCAAACCCTGTGTCAGGTAATTGACCAGATCAAAAATGTTTATCTGAGGCAGAATCGGGATCTAAGTAAAGGGGTGAAAATAATTCCACATGCCATTTGACTATTTTCCTTTAAGCGGATCTTTGAGTAAGAGATCAAGCACAATCAGTCTTGAATTCTTCTACTGATTCACCTGAAGGCAGCTCATTCAGTTCTCAGTTTGTTGAGGATTCAATTGTTACAGATGGCAAAGGCCTCTTCTCAGTTTTTTCTGGTGTGGAACAAGCCACTGATGTCGTGCCTATGAAAATGATAATCACATAAAAGGCCATTATCGAGGGACGATGAAAAAATCTATCAATCGGCATGAGAGCCAAGTAATAATCTGCGGATAATCTGGCATTCGCCCTACCGGTTCGAGACCACAAGGCTGCGCTGATTATTTTTTTNTTTTTTTCGTAATCTCCATTTCACGTTTCAAATTTGGCACTGGATCGTTGGACCTTTTGATCTTTGTGTGAAAAATGCCGTCTATAGTTTTAGTGTAGTACTGCTCCGATTTCATCCTCTATTGTGATCCCTAACAGTGAAGTTAAAATTTATGTGTGGGAAAGATTATTGTGGGTAGAAGGTTAGGTACGGAAAAGAAAGGGTTTTTCATGGAAGCGTCATGTTTTGGGATAGAATAAGCAACCTAAACATTTGATAATGCCCATCTATCAGTTCCTTCCGTAGGATGCGCTCAGCACCCGACTTCCATTCGTAATTGGGGTGGCGCCTTGAATGCGTATGCGACCTATACCGTGACGAAGGATGGTCAGTTTCATGTGAGCGTCAGAGTCTCTATCTTAGCAAAAAGGTCTGATGCCAATTGATCTATCGAGACGGAGGGCGTAGTTGAAATAGGTAGATAGAAATCCCGGATTCGATTTCCAGACTACGCTTATGTTAGAGTCCACATCGCCCGACCCCTTCTCTGCCATTCAGCCTGTAAGAACATTTCTATCAAATGAGAAGGAGAGCATAAACTGAAGGCCACCCGAAAAGTTACAGTCGGCNAGTTGGTGTAAGTCAGTTTAACAGTTTCTCTTACCGGGGTATGGTCGAGTACCGGACATTTGTTAATGCACCACCATGGTGTCAGCAGACGACTGCAGAATCACCGAGTATGGACTCAGTACAGGATTGCGTTGTCATGATCTTTTTTTGGCATCTCTCTTTTGCCTGCTCACACCGTCTACCGTTTCCGATAGATAGGCTTTCAAACTCGAGCTATACGACTGGGTCCGTAATTGTAGTATCCTACGCGTGTTCACCCTCTTCAACACATCTCTTCTGCTTACAAAGTGATATTTGTATTAATAAAAAATTAATATTTTACAGGGTTTACTTCGACTACTGGATGATAAAGGATGAAACATTAGACTGGCTAGGTATTTATACTTGTCGTGCTACCAATCAATGAAACGCCCGGCTGCCTGTTTCCTGATATTCTTGATGATTTTCTGCATCTACAACTATACACAGATTAGCATACGGACGACAAAACGTACTGATTATATTGATACAACAAGAACGATACATACCGTAACCCATAGGAACAAATTCTGCATCGCCTACAATACGACCAAGGCCACTAAAAGGTAACAAAATCAGTATTTGCTTTAATTGTAAATTCTTTCGGAATGTTAGTATGAGTGCTACTGCTGCGCTTTTTGGAATTACGGTAATTTCCCTTTGCCATCGGGCATGATGTTATCTCGCAAAAATCAAAGCCAGCTCATAGCTTCAGCTCACAAGGGTAGGATTCCAAGTCGAAGTGGCCATTTGAAATTAGACCTACACTGCTAGACGTATTTTTTGATGCTGATTTCGAATCTGCATTCAAGATCTGCTAAACAATTCTTTGAAGGAGTTTTGGAGGGGGCCTTGTCAGATTACAACTATAAATCAATCAATTTTAGTTTTCGCGAAGATGGTGTGGAGCCGGTCACACTAGCGACACACAGCACTTCTCAATATTTGAACATCCTGGATCAATTGGTGAGATCATTTTCCCATCCGAAACGCCTATGTACCTTGCGGTCTTTAAGACGAGAACAATTATGACGTCTCATAGTCCAAACTGCTTCCCACTATTGTCCCATTTTGGATTGAGTACTATTCAGTTTGAAAACTATAGTCCAAGAAAAGTTCGGGTGGATGTGGTGTCGTGCCAAGCGACGCACTTTCATACAATTGCTTTTAAGATTGGATGCCGGGTTGACGAACTCCAAAGCCAACCGAATTACTTATACTTCAAACGGTGGTTGATTGGTATTTAACTAGTTTCGGAAGACAAAAGCAAAAGCTCGTACATGAACCGACCACGGCATTGAAAGTCATTGTAGAGGCCACGTAAGCATTCGAAACACCATTACAATTCTGAATGGAAGCTGAATGCAGTGGCGCAACTCAAGACGGGACTAATCTCCGAAAGACGTTTCTCTTATACAGCGGTTTACCTGGCAACAAGGACCTATAACTATTTTCCGAAATCCTAAAATGGATGGTTCCCTAGATAGGCTCCCCTGCCATGCCTGAGATGGGGTGCCCACTGAATGCAGAAGGCATTTATACGGCTTCTCTTTTGACATGAAATCTTCATTTTTGTTACTTTTGCCTTCATTGTGCAATTTTAACCAGCTTACATAACTTTTCGCATGATTCAGTTACAATCGTGGGATAGTCCCGTGTCATTGGCGTTGTACATTGATCGTGGTTCATCAGGAGCTTTGCAGTATCTCCTGGATTTGCATCGCTGCAATCGATCAATCGCAGAAAAGGTTAGTTAGAAGAAATTCTAGATTTATTCCAGGTTCTACAAAAAAGATAGTTCTAGAAGGAGCAGAATTAGGGGAAGCAAACTGTAGTCGATTAGGCTGATGTGGGACCCACTCGGATGGGTGTTCATCGGTACTCAGATACATTCCGCGCGATCATCTAGTTCAGAACTGTTCTGTTCAGAACCCAACCCAGAAAGATGGTTTAACACTAAAATTGCTTTGAGACCGTCCTTTCACCGTAGGATGGCTTATGAACCACCGCAAGCCAACTGGGTACAGACGAATTTGCACCGGAGGGTTATGAAGCGGTGCAGAATTCGATCCGTAACTAATGTTGTTGCACGCGATGCCATAACCAAGCTCAATACTCCCAGTCAGGAGCTTTTTAGGAGCGTTATTTTGAAATTAACATTCACCAAGGCAACATTACATAAGGAGGTTTCCGACCGGAAAGAGGAATTATGGAGCATAAAAAATCACTGTAAGGATTAGATGCGCACAGATGCCTATCGATTGATTCCGCTCGCCCAGTTTTAACGTGTGAAATCGCCGTAAAACTGCGAAATGACGCAGAATGGACGCTGAGATTCGGTCAATCGATACGGATCTGGCGTAGTAGTGTAAGTCGCAGACCATAAACAATATTTGCATTACTTTATAAAACTTTATTTCGTTGTTTTCACGTGAAAATTATCATTTTCATTTATGATTATTGTGTGTTCCCAACATAAATGCAATTCTCCTTCTTGAATAGTTCCTTCAAAGAACACAAATGACACATTTTCAGCTTTCCGTCCATGTGGTTTATCAGCTGTCGGCGTTCCAGGATAAATGTCAGCCACTCCAGGTTCTCAGACATCCGGTCTCGTGCCTGAATTTTACATCTCAATACAGTTCAGTGTTAGGCTTTTCGATGGCCACCAGAGGCCGACTGACTAGCATTAAATCCATTAGAAGGATTCGATTTTTAGGAAAAAATCAGCTCAATGCGCTGGTGTCGCCGTTTGGCATCTATCCAATAAATGTCATGCGAAATGTTGCTAGGAGAGGAGCACCGTCCTATTTCCATCTGATCAGCGACGTTGAGATGGTATTTAGGTGAAGCTCTGATTGCTAGTCTGCTCATATGATGTTGATACTGATCGCAATATGAAAGACCGAGACTACCCCCAACTTTGTCTGGAATCTGCGCCCAAAACATCAGTAAAACATGGAGTGTAGGACTTACAAGTGCATAGGAGGTGTGCCAGCTTGGCGTGTGCTGATAGCTCTTGGATAGGCAGCCGTTTTGTAGGGGCAAACCCATGAAACAGGTTTTTTGCCTCTGCCTTGAATTCCTCTCACTTTAGTGCCGTGTAGACGAGAAATCTGCTATCAAGGTGAAGCCAATACTGATGGTCGGCGGATCCCATCCCCGCTTTCACCACATAATCCGCTTCCAGACTTAGGTTAGTATCTATGAATGTAGATACGTGATGTAGTTGGCACCCTTAACTTTATGGTTAGAAGCGTGCCTGGAATTCTGGAATAATGTACGCTACCAGTACTAATCTGATACCTTTCGATCTTAATTTATGGAATACCCCACCAACAACGGATACATACCGATCCTGAATAGTGTAGGCTACCAGCAATACTTATAATACGTATCGATTTGGAATCATAGAACTCGCCTCTTGCATTGGATCGGTGTGAGCCTTGCGAATCACGGAATGCACATACTCTCCTACAGGGCGGCCCTCACTGATCAATGCGTTCCTAATCTTGGCAATGCGCGCAGCACCACCGAAGCCTGGGCCGTGGCGTTGGACGGCTTTTGGGCTGGTCTCCATCGCAGTGACGTCACTCTGACCAGGGTGCCCGGTTCGCCTTGCTTTGCAGCACCTTTTAGGGTTTGGGTAGCGACTGGAAAAAAACGCAAGGAATACACCATCAGTCAAGTTCGTGCGCCAACGCTCGACTATTTGGGTACTGAGGTTTTCAGAGCTGAAAGGGCAGGAGGAACTCGTTTAACCTCAGGCTATCTTCAACAAGACCATTCAGCAATCCCAGGGCCGGCACTTGTCCTGCTGTAGATTTTGCTGTGCGGGCTGCTGTCCTTCAACATTTAATAGGCTGTATTAACAGCCCTTCACTGGTTTTTACAAAGATGTATAAGTAATGTGAGGGTATTTTAAGGATTCACTTGGGGATCTATGAGTCCTGTATGTGTAAGAAAATAAAGGCCACAGAAAAAAGAATAACATAACAATTATTTGTGTCTTGACGTATAATTAATATTATTAATATTGATATTATTACTATTGTTATTATTATTATTGATATTACTATTGTTATTGCTGTTTCAGTTCTAATTTTGCTCTGCATGCTAAGAGACTGGCCAATGCTCATATCCGTCCGAAATCGAAAAATCTGATTGTGATAAGGTGATTGTATATTGTTGAAAAGAACGGCCCTGAAGCTCGCAACGCGACTATGCTCGCATTTGGAATTTCTCGAGGATTTCAAGAAGCTTTAAATCAGAATTCTACTTCAGAAGATTTGAAATCGAATCTGGCGTCGAGGTACCACGTAATCACACCTCACTCAGAGAGCTCATCGATTCCAGAAAGTAAGTGAGACTACTCTAAACAGCTCCAAAGTTGAGCGTCACCGTAACTCTCTGAGGACGCACCGCTGTCTTGGTAGCGGTGTTCTTCCCTTTCTATAAGGCAGATCCTTACTCTCATTCCTATGGACTTTATGACTAGCATTTTACTATTTTCTTCTTTGCAAGCTACAATTTACTTTTTTGAGAGCACATGAATACCACCATAAATTGTTCCCCGTTGGTCATACCATCAAAGCATTATGGGAATGGTTTAAGCGTTCTAAAGAAAAACCTGAGCCCTACGTGTGGGAAATTCCGTACAAGTAGGTTCATTATTTGCTTACCCCGAGATATTTCTCCGAAAAAATTGTACTGTTGTTCAGAAATCCCATGTGGGAGCCGCAGTTCATCATGACTGCAACTGATCCGTTCAGTGAGGAGTCAATGCCGACCCGTCTACGAGATCAGCAAGCATTGGTGAGCTACTGTATGCAGAACTTGGAGCATTTTTTTCCCACGGGTCAAGAAGCGTCATTTGGGTCGTTGCGAAAGACTAGCTCATTCAGTACCCGTCGCTACCTCTGTTTATTCTGACCCATCCCCTTGATGGTTCCATTACTCTGTCAAAGGTTGATGGAGCAAAAGTTATCCTAGACAAGTATGTACTTCTGTTTTCACATAATGTTACTTTCCATATTCATGTCAACAAAGAGAGCTTGATCTTTATTAAGAACAGTGTGGATAAAATAAGAATAAGATTACTAGCATCTCCTGGACGAGAAAGTATTGGTCAAAACTTCTTGGCAAAGTGCCAGCTACGGCAGATAGTGTTCTGATGCGAAGCTGTCGCGCCTTGACCCCTCTCGGGAGTGGCGCTGATAGTGCTTTTGACGCTTGATCAGTTACTTTGTGTTAAGGATGCAGGAAAGCTTCCTAAACGAAGATCCCTCTTAGAACTAACGAGGATCGCTTAAGCAAACCAGAAATCCGTTTTGATAAATTTTTATTTTAGACTTATGAATTATGTCGTGCCAACTACACCTTTTTACTAGCGTCACAACTCTTCAATGTCCATCGAGGTGTCAAACGGTTCGCCACAAACTTTGACAATGCTGTCGTCCAGCATCAAATCCGGTTCAGATACAGGTAGATATTGTAACATTATCCTGTATGTAGATTTTTCCAGCATTAAGCAAAACCCGTTGAGAAGTTGCTTGCATTCGTGATGGACCGGCTCCGTCAACTTTAGAAGATCGGCTCGGTTTCTGGGGAGAAATGGGTAACGGTACGAGTGAAGGGCTCGGCAGGCTTTTTTGATGATTTAATCGGGTTTTGGCCGCAACGCGAGCTTTTTCGACGAGCTCTTATAGAATGGTTTCGTGCCTGAATCAACTTCTTTTTTGTTTTGATGTTTATGTGGTCCATAGAACGATTCTATTTCTCTCGGTTTCAGTGCCTTCATACGTTTCAAACGACGAATGGACGCCGATTATCCGAAAACCCTCAAACGATGTAATAAATTCACAATGTGAACAGAGTTTATTTGTTAGTATTTGTTGACAGCATTAGTAAACAATTGACAGAATTCAGTGTTGTGATGAAACGCTGTGATAGCGTCTTTTTCCCTACTAACCTCCTGCTAAATTTGCAAGTGTAAGACAAGAGTAAAAGGTAAGCAAGTAGGAGTTGAAAAAAAGGCATTTCCATGATACTTCCCATGAGCCTCGGCATAACTACTGTGTTAAGATTTGTTTTCTTGGACTGTTTAACAGGTTTATATACAGGCTTCATTAGGCCGACTTTCAGGCGGACCTCGTTGTCCCCTTTACTGCCTCATTTTCTGATTCCTCTATTTTCTGCATGGAATAAAACTTGATCCACCTCATCCTTCATCCACTTCGCTTCTTTTAAAAACTCATATCTGGCTGCATTCAAATA
>UZAF01018499.1:10476-32499 GCA_900617895.1 Haemonchus placei | reverse complement strand
CTGTGTTGCCATCAAACACGAGGGGAGCCTCTTCCAAATTATCGACTTCAAATGCTAAAACCCAATGCAGTCTTAGCATTTGAAGTCGATAATTTGGAAGAGGCTCCCCTCGTGTTTGATGGCAATCTTCACTAAGTTCCTTAGGATTTTAAAGACCATGTCCAGTTTTCAGTCTTAGAGCTCGCACATGTTTCAATTCTGTTCTGCGTTCGAATCTCTATCCGTTGAAGTATACTACCTTCAAGAAACGTGTAAATGATTTTATCTGATTTCTTTTATGGCAGTTTGTTTGTTTTTGCAAGAGTTTCGTCTTTTCGGGTTTTGTTCGATTTCTTTTTTTGTTACGTGTTGAGACTTCAACATGTCCAAATAAATAAAAAAAGTTTAACTAAAGCATATTTCCCCATGATACACACATTGAAATTTCGCATGATGGATGCAATGGGAAAGGGGTTACGACTAAAAAGTACGACCGAAAGAGCATTTGACCGAAGACTCTTGAGCGCTACTGTATACTGTTGTTTAAGGCATGCGACTAGAGACGGGAGGTGATATGAATTCCTACTGCTCCTTCTCTTCGAAGGAATTAGTCGAAAAACTGTTTAAATTGTGAATCTTAAAGCCATTGAGAACGAGGCTATTTTATACGTCCCTGGCACCGTTCCAAAGTTTGCTCTGCTGATCTCTTTTTCATATAACTCTGGGTTTATCTTTGCATTTTTACTCAGACAATAAAGCAGGATAAATGTGCTCAATGTCCCAAATAGCCCATCCAATAAATGGAGCACAAAAGTATGGTGAACTAGAGAGAACCGAGTTCTAGCGCTTGTAACTACATCTTCAATATCAAAGTAGAACTGCTCCGCAAAAGGGGTATCTACTAAATGAAACCAGGAAATGCTTCTTCTATGGAAGCTTCAGCCTTTTAGTCAAAAGTTTCATTGTCTTAATGTATACGAACTGGATAAGGATGTGATTACCGTTCTCCGTTATTGATGGTCCAATTCGGGAATACATCCAGTGGATACTTCTTGAGAAGTCCTTCGACCTTATGCCGCTGAAAAAGGATGTGGGAACGGAAGTAATCAAAGTATACTCTACAAAAATGAATGATTTATTCAGAAGCAACTATTACAGCACTCTCCTCTCTCCTCATTCACAGTCCAAACGCAGGTCTGCATCCTTCTGACCGTGCCCACATAACCAGTCGTTAAAATTACATGTCATCAGTTCCAGCAGGATATTATGGAGCAACAGGGACTGCGATAAAAACTTGAGACTAACTTCTTGTCCTGCCGAACAGCTGAGCAGATACGCCGTGTGAAGGGTTTTCTAAGAGAACTAGATAGTCAACTTATCGATGACCAAGCACAATAATTCTCATATGTGTGTCAGATATCAAATATACAGTAAACGACTGTGATGAGGCTGTTTCGGAAAACCCTTCACTCCCTAGGTGGAAGTACGGGTCAATGAGTCTCAACAAGTTCTGAAGCGAACCATTTAAGAATTTTTTAGGAGGTCGACTAGTAGGCATTAAATCTCCCATGACATACCTACCACGTAGTAAGTCAAGGAGTGCTAAGTGGGCAGTAGACAGTAGTAACAGTAGTAGTGGACTGAGAGCAGAAGTGATACGCTTCTAGTTGAGAAATCCGGTAAAATTCGATGCATACCTTCCCTAGTGTTCTCAGCAATACTTACCGAGTATCAAATAATATTCAGGCGGCAAAAAGAGTACACACAGATACAACCCAGTGTTTGGTCCAAGGCTCCATCTATCAACTATTTCTCTTTACATCTGACTTCGGCTAACCGAGAGGATCCGAGCTTCTCGAGTGAATCACAAAAATAAGCTTATCTAGAATTGATAAGCAGCGATCAATAACGCATTTCTACTTCAGCAGAGCAGCGGACGAGAAGCTGATAGTTGTCTGGGAATTGACGAACGGTTAATTCATTAAAGTTGTAGGTGACCCGAGTAAGATAAAAGCAATGTAGGAGCCACTAATTGCATGCATTATTCAAAAACAGGTACAATCCAAATTCGAGAGAACAACTACGACCTAAGAACCAAATGCAAAAGTAATGGCTTTTGACATAAAGCGGAGCTTATTGCTTTACCATGCCGAATATCAGACAACCATTGTACGTAAGAACATACCTGCGATTCATACTTCGAAGTCATGGCAGATGCACCTAGGATGCTGCTGTTATAGCTTCATATGCTCACGTATAATATTTATAAGGGAATTGTGAGACACTACTCCATGAACAAAGTTTGTGTGCGTAAAACAGCAAATAACACTTTATGTTGCAAACAACAACAAACAGATAATAGACCACAATGATGTGAACAACGCGTCAATCACCACGTAGTCGTCGGTGCGCCAGCTCCCCACTCACCAGCGGCGTCTCCTGGCTTGCTTCCTGGATTCCACGTAGCTGTTTCCGAAGCCCAATCCTTGATTTCTGGTTGAGCAGTGAAATCGACGGCCTCGCTTGGTACTTCGTAGTCGGGCTTAACTTCCGGCATGATCTCAGCTGCTTCCTGTTTCTCGGACTCCTGAGGATCGCGGTAGAAGTAGAGATCAGGCATGATCTCCTTATCATCAAGGACAAATCCGGTCTGACGTGAAATCTTCCCACGAAGAATTAGGATTTCGCGAGCCAACAGCCACCACATAAGTCCGATAGATTGCTCTCCCTGAAGAAACCCCAAAATTGTTATCTTAAAAAAAACTGTTTGTATGCAGATAAATAGTTACCTTGTTATTGCACGGAATAGCGATATCGATCAGCTTCAATGGCGATTCTGTGTTGCAGAAAGAAATGACGGGTACATTGACGTATGAGGCTTCAGTGACAACCTTAAGCAATGATCTTGAATGCCAGAAAACAACACTCTTCACTTGCTACTTTTGAGGAAGTAGTAAAAACACAAGTCTACGTTCATTCCATCCGAAGCCAACTCAATGAATGAGCTAGAACAGAACTAGAAGACTGTTTACATCTCAACTTCCACACCCAATTGAACCCCTCCGAAAAATGATGACCGTAGCCTCACGATTTCGACTTATTGATCACCGCTGCTTTGATTGTGCTGTCAACACTCAAATTACAATTGTCCGATTTTGTGCTCGACTCAGTAAGCACCTCTATGAGCACTCGTGTGTCGATACACGATACAGAAAAGCTCGAAAGGTATATTACTCTAAAACACCATGCATTTCTGAGTAATTCGGAAAAATAACATTTATGAGGTTTCACCCGGTTGCACTGTCATACATAGAAAACAGGTAATATATTGATTCTTTTACTTATACTGAGTTCGGAGAGCTTCATTAACGTATTCAAGGGGTCGCTGGAACAGCAGTCCATTTGTTACAGGTGAGGTAGAAAGATGTAAAACTTCGTACAATTTATCGAAGCATAACGCGGATTTTCAAAATTTTCATAGGATGTTCTCTTCTCGAGAAAGCGGAGACGACCCTCTCCAGCGGAATCTTTATAATGAGCATAACTATGGTCACATTACACCAGCACACTCAAAGTTGTACATTTAGCCCACTACACCGATTCATGCTAACAAAATGATCACATTAGTAATATTCTGCGAGCAAATATGACGCTCTTCCAAATCATACGTGGCAATGGTCAAAAACTCGTCTCTTTCAGCTTGTAGCCCCACTGGTGAGATCCCTACACCACTGAATGATGGAAAAAGCTCCAATTTGATGCCTCCCGAGAACTTCTCTTATCCAGCAAAACCAAGCAATCGAATATGTGCGCCATAAAGAAAATGATGTAACAAAGTTCAAACTTTTCCCGTACTATTATAACAAACTATTACCACCCTGATTATCGCCTCTAGGAGCCCTGAAAACTCCTTGTAATTACCTTGTTCTCACGGAAAACCACGAAAAAGAAGCAGTACTACCGATCATAGAAGAACACGGACCATAACACTTTTGTTACCCGGTAACTCGTTAGGGGTTGGCAAAAACTTTTTGGAAATGTATAAAGGTAGATAGATATCCATGGGAATGAACAGGGCAGCCACTGTTACTTAGCAATGGGAGGGTAGAAACATAATTACATAAAACAGGGTCGAAACATTATTAATATCAGTCCAAGCTTAGAAGGAGTAAGAACTCAAATGGCTGAAAATATTTCTGTGAAAAAGTTTACACTAAAAGCATTTGTAATAAGGAGACACACCGCGGGGATTCAGTGCCCCACCTGCCACTGACGCTATCGTGGACGAAAGGTAAATTTTCAAAATCGAAAGTTAATCTTCCCGACCACGAAAAATATCATAGCAGCAGCAGAGGTTTGGGGAGACAGCAAAAATCTGTGAAAGAACATATCATACGTGGGAACACATTACCAGGAGTACAATCCGCTAAAGCACAAGCTTGACATGGACGCACAGATTTACAATTAATGATCGCGGAACAAGAAAAAAAGCGCCACCTGAACTTTCAGATATTTTAAATGAACATTCCTTGTTTAGCAAGGAAAACAGAAGCAAAGCAGGGAAAATAGAAGCAAAACCGGTGGGGACGTTTTAGGGGCATGACACGAACTTAATAAAGCAGGAATACAAAACAGTGAGATTAGAAAATGAAAGAAAAAGGAAGCAGTGTACCCTGTCTCCCTCTCCTCAATAACTTCAGCATTGCCATGAAAGGAATAAATCATCTCGCAGATATGCAAAAAAGGCAGATATTCAAATAGCCGCAATAACTGAACAATTAATAGGAGCACTTCTACCCGTATATTTCATCCAACTAGTTAACAAGGAAGTGAAGAAGAACATAGCTACATAGAATCCATACCTGATGATCCACACGAGGATCAGAAATAACCAGAAGTCTTGGTTCCTTGAAGGATTTCTGGATCTGATTGGTAAGGCATCCAGGACTGAATCGGCCGAAGATCGCAGTAGCACCAGTGTGGGCAGCGAACTTGAGTAGAGCTCTCTGGGCGTATGGCCGAGCCGACACAACGACGACATCAGCGGGGTTTTCAACAGCAGCGATAGCACGAGCGGCGAAGAGGAGCTTCTCCCAAGTTTTCTTCAGATTAATTATATATGTTCCTCAAAAATTGGCCATTAAAAGAGACAGGACGACTGGTAAGAACAACCAATCATAGACACTAACCATCAAAACGACGCCTGTAAACATACTGCTCCATCTGGAAGTCCACATTAGCGGAACCGATGTGGGCTTGAGTAGCAATAAGCTTCAGCACATCGTCTTCAGAAAGGGCGAACGGCTCAAAACCGCCCGACATGTTTACCGAAAACAACAAGCATGGGAATTTCAATGACAAAAGGCAATCAGAGAAAGGTTGTCACGAAGGGGAGAACAGGCCAAAGCTCTCAGACGCACAAAAAAGTGTTATTTAGTCTTAAAAACTAAAGCTGCATCCAAATAGAACCCAATTTACCACAAAATTATCTCATGAAAAGAGTATGTTTGCTAAAACAAGTCTTCAAAGCTAACAAAACAGGGTAGCAAGGCATACAATTTTCGGGAAGTTCACAAACCACCACAAAGAGGAGGCATGAAACGAATCGAGGAAAGCTTGACCACTTGCGACCCAGAAAATGAGCATCAAATTACAAAGTGAGCCTCTAAACAGAATTATTAGAAGCTTTAGCTGTAAATCAAAAAGAACTAGCGACAGGTAGTTTGACTGCGATTCGGTCCATGATAAAGATTTGATACTCAGCTAACGTTCTGTAAGATGTCCCGTTTGGAAGCCATTTCCACGGTACGGTGCATCGGTCGCGGCTGGACAGCTGAAACACGTCCCTGTGCCGCGTAGGAAAGTTGTTTGAAAATCTCTCATGAGTTCCAGTTTTTTCTTTGAATGCAATCTGTATTCTTCATTGATTTCATTGGAGAGTCGTAGCAATGCATAAATTAAAGTTAATGAACTAGTGCTAGGGCCACTCATTTAGACACTGCTGTCTTTTCGAGACTACCACTCTTGTGACCTGACTCTGGAACTTCAAATTTCCAACGTGGAAGGTTGCACACTAATTGATTCGAAGCTACAAATCTGTCACAGCACGGGGCAAGGGGAAGGGGGTTTCCTAATACCACGTTACCCCTCTTGTGTGGAAGATTTTGTGGAAAAAGGTTTTCACACAGCGTATAATGTTTACGACCGAGTGAATGCAATTTTTTTTCTAGGTTTTTCGAACATCTAAAGTGTAACTGCCTCTTTTCGTACCGATTTATTCACAGACCAGATACTTTATATTTTATAGCTTCTAATTAACTGCATAGAATTTTCCTTTTTGGGAAGGGTAGTCACGTTCTCCTAGAATATACGCAATTTCAAGTTGCCAACCTAATACGGAAATTCTAGACTCATAATGAAAATTATTCTTCCTACATTACAATTTGCCGAGCATTCCGTGACTCTTATAGCAGTGTAAAGGTTTGGGAGTAAGGTAGTTTCTCCTCCACGGCTTGCTCTAAATTGATACAATAGTTAAAGTGATTCAGGGATGACCTGTCGCATATGAAAACCCTAACTCATTCCTCTTTCTGTTCGTGGCTCTCGTTTAGAGCGTGCAAAGCCAGAGACACGTAGTTTCTCATAGAACCAGTACTCGTGAGTAAAACTCTTGATATTCACGCCAGCTGATAGTCCTCCAGAGAAAAATGGAGCAATTCGTATGTCTAAGGTGTCTAAGGGGGTGCTGGCCGAAAACATCTATTACTCCTGTGTGTCTCTAGTGTTTCCCGAAACTTTTAAGGGAGTATCAAAGACAGTTTTTCAGTCCCCATTATTTGCGTTGTGGGTACAAATTAGCAAACTTTACTGTAAACTCTTGTGAAATTCGTCTGAGAGCAACTGAATACGACCAACGAATCAAGCTTTTGTAAGAGGGTGTGACAAGCTATTTCAATCGCGTCTGCATGGTGCAACAGATAATTCGATTTATATGCATTTTCTATTCGATTCGAACTTGAGTGATTCCATTTGGAACATGGGAGTCAAAAAGGAGTATTGTTTGGGCGGGAATTTCCGAAATGCTGATTTCGCTTTAAATGGTTCGAAACGCTACCTGAAGCGTGAAATGAAGAAGCGAATAAAAGTGGTCCTGGCAAGATTAAAATAGAGTGAAAGGTTTTCACCGGTTGGTAATGTTATGTGAGAAACTTTCACCTTCTATTTTCTTAGCTTGAAGATCCAAGAAACGAATCAAACTTTGGCATTTCCTTTTCCATGCATCGGTGTCTATTCTCTTTGTGCTCTAATTTTTCTTGTCATTGTTGGTGATTGAATGCCGCGTCTTTTTGTGGACAATAAGAAACTGGTTTTATTCTGGAGGCCTGTTTTTGCTATTACCCAGACCAACTTGTTCTTTTTATTTGTCTTTCCTTTTTGATGCTAAGTCTCTTTCCCATGTAGTACCATCAAGTTTCAGCTGTACTTCATGCTCCACGCATCAAGTTTTATGTGCCTTTCATTGTGTTATATACTCTACTGCTAGACATTTGTGACAACAGAGTTTTCTGTTCTGTTTTCTGTGGATATGGAGGCATCACCGAGGCGAGAAGCTGGCGGGTTAGTTTGTGATTGAGTAGTTTTGATTGGGGTGAGTTTTCAGTATGAAAAGCATTTCAGGAATGAGTATGCTTCCATTCTTAGCGATCAGCTCACACTCGATATTTTGAAGAATTTTTGCCTGAGAGGTGGTTTACGCACATCCACTCTTCGATCAATTGCCTGGAGGGTGCGTGACTAAAAGCGTGATATATATCTATCGCTTATTTGAAGGAACGTTTTGTTACACTGCAGGCTAGTAACATAATAGCCATCCGTTATTGGAAGCGCACCCAACTCAATTCATTGGTCGGGAGCTTCTTGGTCCCAGCCTACGGGCTTGCAATGTTACCAGCATTACAGATGCTCATAGGAAATCCTGCTTTCTTTGAAGGGTTTTTTTTAATTGGTTTCTCATCTGTGTGTTAATGGGAACGTTCTTATTATTCCTTGTTTGGCTCTGTTGACATTTAAGACAAGAGTCTAGGGAGCAACTGTGAAAGAGGAAGCTGTTTCAGAAAATTGGATGGCAGTTAGTGGCACAGGCCGACCTAGGCTACCTTTCTTGTATCAGATCACCATTGGAAAAGAGACGGGAATATCACTTTTCATGTCTTCTCTCTATGGTTCATTTTTACTGGAAAATTAACCATCTCTTTCCAGATTCATTTGAAGTGCTTGCCCTTATCTAAAGCGGAGTGGGTTACGGTTACTACCCGTAATAGGAACTTATACGCGTCACTTAAACAAAAGGACATACCGAATCCACATGACGACCGATTCTGTCAGGATCCTCAAATCAACAATCCTCTTGATCAGACGGACCATGTAAGTGAAGTGTAAGATCCGAGCATAAGATGTAAGTTGATGGGTAAGATGAGTATTAAAGTGTTGTGCGCAATTTACAAAGCCCTTTTTAGCCGTAAGGACTTTTTCTAATTGATATCCGCTACATAACTATCTTATAGAATCCATGGCAGCAGTACTTTGCCGACCACGACCTTCGTGATCTGATTATGAAAGATGTTGGAAGAACGTAAGTTACCCAGTAGACTATGCACCTCGAAAAATCGAATTGAGGGAAAGATTTCAGCTTTCCTGAACTCGAATTTTTCCAACAAGATCATATCCGTCGGATGATGTGTGACATTCTTCTGATTTATGCGAAAGAGAATCCTTTCGTGTCGTATAAACAGGTGGGCTTGTGTATCCTGTGTTTATATCGGTACCGACTGGACGAAAGTGTTTTTTAAGGGAATGCATGAGATCCTCGCTCCTCTGATATTTGTCCTGTTCTCTGACCAACAGTCGTTTTGTCACTGCTTGGAAACTGGTGGCCTCACGTGAGTTAGCTGAACAGCTAAAGTTGCTCATGAGTTGTACAGAACTATAATATTTTTCGTGCGATTCTACATCCAAATGAACTCACTCAGACAGGAAGACGGTTTCAGCTTTGCTTGAAACCAAACCTTGTCTGTTAGGGTGATCTCTTTCTCGGTATACCAAGCCAGAGTTACTGCTTTTTGAAAAGTCTGTAAGGTTGCGTGTGAAAATCGCCTAGAGCCCAAATGCGGTTGAAAATGCTGTGTCCGTATAATCCTGTGTTTTCTTTACCATTGGTGTTAATTATTACAGTCCGTGAGAAGCTTGAACTTGCTACACATCAGGAAGTCCTGCTGGTTTTTTTTCTGTGTTCGCTACGGCAACTTTTCTTATTTTCTTATGAATGTACGTAGAAGAATGCTCCTGTAAGGAGTTTCCTGGAATGGTTAGGGAGCTCAATCGAAAGAGATGATTTTAGGACGCTGTCGGAAGAGGATCGCTCTATCCTTTCTCACGTATATGATCCGAAATATCTCGAGAGTGACAGCTAGTATGTTTTATAGATAGCCCTACTATTTTTCTGCAGTATACATACAGTAATTAAATCTGTATACATGGTCTTGCAGCGGGATGTTTTGTGAAATGATGCTCGAAGTAACAAAGTGGTATGAAGACGGCTCTCAACCGGCAACAACACCGAAACCGTTCAATGAGTCTGGACCTTTCATGCGGTTGTGTTACTTTTTAAATACCCTCCTTTGCTAAACCTATCAATTTTTTTAATCTTAACTTAATCTGCAATTTTTGCTCTTAAGTTTTGAGTTTGTTAGAGTGTCAGTGTTCAAGATAGTTATGCTTTTCAGGGTTCAAGACGCTGCCCCTACAAACCAAGTTATGCGTGAATTGGTAGCCATTGGCGAACGTCTCCAATGTGTTGATCCGGAGCTTGCTGAGCATTTGAACTCCCTCGACATTCCACCGCAGCTATATGGGATGTAAGTATCCCCTTGTTTTGCGTCATCGATCCTATTCTTGTATTACTTTTTCGGATGCCTATCAGGAAAGTTCCTCTTTTGCAGTCGTTGGCTTCGATTACTCTTCGGTCGAGAGTTTGCAATTCATGACCTTCTGTACGTATGGGATGTGTTAGTGTGTGACAGACCAGTAGCGAGGATGGTCGAATGCGTTTTTCTGGCGATGTTGGTGCAAATTCGGCATCTGCGTTAGTTTTATGTTGTTTAGTAACAATTTCTCATTCAGTAAGCCGCTTACCTTTGGGCGATGAATCCGTTGCACTCCTTTATTTTTTGAATTTTCCTTTCTTGGATTTCAGTCCTGCAATCGGACTATGGTGGTTGCTTGCAGTACCTAATGCGCTATCCTCCGATTGTAGATGTTTCAACATTCATTCAGCAAGCTCTCCACTACAGAAACCCGAAGGTGTCGCTCGTTTCTGCATTCGACTTTTCCATATACAGATTATTTGTTAAAATACTATATAAGCAACCAAAAGCACTTTTTTCTCTCAATTTTCAGGGCTTTTGGAGGAATGTTCATTTTGCCTTTTTGGAACAATTCCAATTCGATTAGTGTGGTTCATGACCTTGACTATGCAGGATGATCCTCTAATAAGCAAAGGCTCTAGAAAGCTTGAGTACTTGATTGAAAAGATTCTCATAGATGGGTAAAGAGATGTGATAACGTGATTAAATTCCCTAGGTTATTAAGTTTTTGAAACCTGTTAGCGACGTTGCTTCAAGCTTATCCAATAGAATCCTCCACAGACAATTAATATTTTATTTCGCCTTTGGTAAGTGTATAACGGAGGAGTTGTAAGGCTATTTGATTATTTGAAGATGAGTAGTGGTGAAAAGTAGTTTTTTTTTTCGTAATTTCGAATTTTCCTGAAACTCTTTGCCGTCTTTGTATCCAATTTGAACAACTCAATCCCTTAATTATGTTCAGAAATATCCGAAACCAACCACTGTTAACTCGTTGGGGAATTTCTCACATTTGACAGTGACGGGTGCTGATCATCCTAACCGCGCTCGTCAAGGGGTTATGATGGTGAACGACATGGGTGATGTGAGACAGGATGAGATCTCTGGTGGCCTCCGTAACATCACCTCAACGATGTTGTCAAAAGTGAAAAACTCTATGCTGGAAAGGCCATGTACGTCAATATTCCTTCTCCTGTTATTCTTTCAATTACATTTTAATTGTCTGCTTCGCTTTTCAATCGCTTTAGCGTTACTAGCCGCTTCCCCTCCACTAACCCCGAGGAGAATGACGCAAAGTGCCGCTAAATCGCCCTCGTGGGAAAAGGTATTTGAGAACTTCAAAGTTTCAAATAGCCTCAGTGATAATATGATTTGTAGGAACTTCGGCTTATGGAGGAACAAGTGGCATGTCTCCAAATTCGTCTCAACGAAAGGGACGTTGTTTGCTTAGAGGCCGCTAGGAATATTGGTGCGTCTGCTCGGTCCATTAACATGTTTTTGTGTTTGCGTGTTTTTTCGTTTGCTTTGAGAGCTTTTTTTTTTTTTGATCTACAGAATGCCTCGTCAGACTTTTATAACTGTTGAGAATGGGTGTCGGGTTATCTTTACAGCCTCAATTTTTCTTTTGGTTCCATTGTCATGTTTCATTTCCCGACTTCTTCACCCGTCCAATACCGTTTTTTTTTTGTTTAACTCTCTCATTCAGTGAACCTCCTCTTTAACTCGCCTATTTCCCTTTTTCTTTCTACACTATGAGTCATACTCTTGTGGTTTGATTACTAACTTGGAAGACTGAAATGATTTAAATATTGTGGTGGCTCTGTTTCAGGAGTGAATGGCAGCTTCCGCTTGGTATTGATGTGTTTTAATTGTCTGGAACTTTATTGACTACGACCGTCATCACCTATTTTTTCTTTTATCCCGTTGACATGATGCCTCTCAAAAAGATGATTCTGCTAAATTCTAAACCCCGATTTTTTTTGTTCTTTGTCATATTCCTGGAATCCTATTGGCCTCACCTCCCTGTCTCTTCTATTCTTATTCCAAAGTCGAATTTTGTGAATAATTTCTGAATTATTCTATTCTTTTTCGATTTCTCCACTTTCACCTTTGATTTCCTTGATACTTCCAGATTCCTTATTTTGTCACGGCCTTTACAGAATCATGTGTAGAGCAGTTACGGAGCTATGATCGAGATGGGTTCGCTGGCTTGTGCGCAAAACTGATGGAGATTAGCGGCAACCTCACTGCAAGTACCGTCAATGGTGTAGGTTTGTTTTACTTCATCCTTCCTTTGCAGCTGAAACGCCTCTCCATTGTCCCACTAGTGTTGTTGAATTTCTGATTAAATAACGAAATAGCAGGTAACTCCGCTCCGTCACGACGAAATGACGACGAAGCATTAGAACGACGAAGCAGTTTCAATCGAGCTCCACCTCAACCCCGACATATTCAAAGAGAGAATGAAATGGTTGATCTCAAATTGTGGTTGACAAAGTAGGACATGCCGACATGCATGAAATCTTGCCAACCTAGGTTTCAGATGAATGGTCATTTGCAGTGACAGTCGTAGGAATAGCAAGCGATTTCAGACTGTAGTATTTAAATTCGTCGTTGCTTCAGTCCGCGATTAGCGGCTACAGTAATGGTATAACCGGTCATAGTACTAGACTTCTTGCCATAATTCTTCTACATATTTCATATCGATATGTACATAACAATTCATTGTTTTGGCAGTATTTCGGTCTATTGTGATAAGTTGTGATCCTAAGCGACCAATGCTTCAGCTAGTGTTTTCCTCTGTTGTGATACGGTGTCGTCTTTACCTAGGGAACAGCTCTGCTTTGGCTAATTTCTTCCATTTCTCATCTTTTGTAACTTCTTCACTGTCCTAGAGGTTAGTACTGTCAACTGTGTTCCTGCACAGATTTTTTGGGTGTACCAGTATAAATTTCAAGTAAATTATGTTATTTTCAAAGGAACATACATCACATAGAAATCAGCCTTATTGCTGATGATTTTCAGGGACTGAGGTGGGCAAGGACAGGTGGTGAGGGGAGGATGAGCTATCTGTGGATGTAATTTCTCAGATATTGGCCGAGAGGTGTAGGCTAGTTGTGGTTGTTCTTCGGGCAAACCCTTTCGGACTTCCAAAGTGCATATCAAAACTAACTGTGCAAAGCAGAGGCATGCGGGATGCTTCGCAAACGCGCACCTAATAGGCGCATATTTGCTCTTCCAATTAGTTGCAAATGGAAACTAGTTGCATAAATTGGATGGCAACTTTTTTTTTCAGCGTGGAAGCTTACCGAATTTATAATATTTTTATTACACAAAATCAAGACAATGTCTAACCACAAAGTCTGATATGATGGGGGCTGAATTATAAGAATATAATCACTGTAGAGGAAGAAAACAAGAAAAAGTTTGAAATTGAAAGATATCGAAATGATCGATGGGTTTCTGGAATGTCGATGAAGTGTAATAATTCTAAGCCTTCACAGTCAGACAAAAAAATGTAACCGGTAGTAGATAAGAGATACAGTAGCGCTCAAAAGTATTCGACCAACTTTAAATTGCCGTAACTTTTTTCTCAGTGGAGCAAATCGCATGAAAATTTGATATGTTCAACTGAAGCATATTTGACATTATCCAACACTATTTGACTGCAAAGCAGCAGTGTCCACATAACTAAGAGGAAGGCGTTTTAGACTATGCTGAAAGCAAGTTTGTGACGTCTGCAGTTATTCGACCCTATGTACGTTTTTTTTTTCTCTTCTGGGTTCGGCATTAGCGCTCGTACACTTTGGACATAACAAATAGGAAAGAAATCCCAGAAGGGCTATCATTTGTATTTCCAGTTGATTTTTTGTTTAAGCTCTTTGGGATATCTGGAACATGATCAGATTGCAGGTTAATATTGGTAAATATTCACACTACACCCATGCTACACATATCGAAATTTCGCATGATTAGATCTAGTAGGAAAGGATTTACGACTGAAAACTACAACCGAAGAAGCATTCCGCCGAATACTTTTGAGCGCTACTGTGTATGAAGTAGAATCGATACGGTAAGAGTATTTCAAGGCAGTAAACATGCACAGGAATATATGTGTAAATTGGATCGATTGCGATGGACGATAAGTTACGAGCTATCTTCACCTTCTAACATAGCCAGCCATTTACGACGAAGAATTTTGACCTGAGTAGACGAAAACGAGTTACGACGACTGCACGGTCTGAGCGTACATTGTGCATCGCAAGGATTTGGTAGGTACGGGGCACAACAGCAGTAGCACTTTTTCTCGATACTAAAAAGAAGAAGTTGGGGTGAAAATGTAGTTGGGGGTGCCAGCGCCCTTCCGTCTAGTTGCTCTGCGTCTCTGACCCAGGCGGCAGAGTACCCAGAGACCGCACTGGAGACGGATATGGCCTCTTAGTAGTGATAGGGAGTGTATTCTTTAACAAGGGGAGGGGCTCCGGGGTGGGTGAAAAGTAAACGTTGTGCAAAAAGTTGAAATGGTTCAGAACAGCTATTCAGTAACAACTTTACTCGCCGCGTGCGGTGCGTCCACGGTGCGCAATCTACTTAGCGGAGTCACACTCCTCAAGTCGAACCCATTCCACTCTTTTCTACTTTATCACAACTTTCTCTTGTCCTTGCACTACGTTTACTTCTCACCCACCCCGGCGCTCCTCCCCTTGTTAAAAAATAGATTCCCTATCACTATTAAGAGGCCATATCCTCGCTCCAGTACGGTCTCTGGGTACTCTGCCGCCTGGGTCAGAGACGCAGAGCAACGAGACGGAAAGGCGCTGGCACCCCCCAATTATATGTTCACCGAAGTTGGAAGATTTCTTTGGACGCTGATGAGAACAAAATATAATCAATTAATGTTTTGAATTTACAGAAAATAGGAGTGTCATGGCAAGCAGCGTGCCATTGCATACGCACGGTATGGAAACGGATTCCGGTATCGATACGCGCACAGGGCAACCAGGCCTTCCATCTACTCGGGATAGGTTAATTACTACCAGTCGTTTGGGAGGAGAAAACCACTGACTTGTAGATCGTATGGCCACGCAAGTCATTACATAGATTACATACGCCTTCGTACGCTGCTACGATTGAAAAAACAAGTCGAATGTGGGGCGCATCTCAAAGACAGGATTGTCTTTTACGCGAAAGATGTCACCCTTCATCTCACGTAGAATTTTACTGGTTTACTTAAACACAAGGTCCGAATATACTGATTGATATATCGGCTCATAAGTGAAGATCAATAGACGCCACTATGATATTCACCATCCGATCAAATACTTCAGGCCTTCAAAGCTCCTAGCAGAATTTCCAGCTGACAATCGACCGAAGCGTTTTTCCAGTCAATTCTACTGATGGACATTCCTGTCATTGATGAAAGACTTCAATTATTCTGTCATGACCTTTTAGTGGACAGTCTGTTCCAGGCAGCTGCGATTGGCAAAATCGATTAGAAGCGGAAATTGGAGTCGTAGACCATCTATTTTTTTCGTTTACAATCTCATGCATGTGATGTATTCCAATTGCTTTCTCACAGGACTTACTCGTACTCGCTGAAAACCCAAAAACAAGTATGGAAATCTGATTCCTTTTGAGAAAATCTTCAAATCTTGCTCTACACCATAATTTCTTTTCTTTTCAGAATTTTACCTTATACAGTTCAACGGCTTAAGGGACCATACTTGATCTCGAATGTTCTGAGGAACCAATGCTCCAAGAAAATCGACAGCCGTTGTATACCTGCAAATAGTACGTATTTTGGTACGCTTAACGAATTTGCGCGTCATCCGTGTCAAAGTTTAGTACGTATTTTGTTTACATTACGTTGAAAAATAGTACTAGAGACCCGCTATCACTAATGATTTCCCCAAGAGACAGGTAAAGCCTGCAACAAATAGGGAATAAGTGTGCAGTCGCAAAGCTGCCCGATCACAAGAGCACCTACAGTCCGCTAATGTTTTGCGGAGACTATATTCGAAAGATCACTTCCGCTTTCAGACGACATCGTGCTTATAACACCGAACATCGAGCAGGCGGAACGAATGCTGGCCGAGTTTGATAGTGCTTGGGGAAAAATCGGCTTGAGGCGAAACCTAACGAAGACGATGTTCATGAAAAACGAACTGGTACCTGATGCTCCTTTCACGTTAAACGGAACGAATATCTCCGAATGCTCTAGCTATGATTATCTAGGTCGAGAAGTCAACATTGTGAACGACCTAACTCCGGAGCTGTGCAGAAGGAAACGCGCCGCGTGGGGAGCATTTAAGAATATCGAGGGAGTAGTGAAGAAGACAAAGAACATCCGGCTCCGCGCTCACCTTTTCGACATTGCTGACCTTCCTGCTTTAACGTACGCCTCGGAGACCTGGACTCTACGAAAGCAGGATGAGCATGCTGTCAGCGTTACTCAACGCGCTTTGGAAAGGACGATGCTCGGAATTTCCCTATACACGCAAGTGCAGAAGGAAACGCGCCGCGTGGGGAGCATTTAAGAATATCGAGGGAGTAGTGAAGAAGACAAAGAACATCCGGCTCCGCGCTCACCTTTTCGACATTGCTGACCTTCCTGCTTTAACGTACGCCTCGGAGACCTGGACTCTACGAAAGCAGGATGAGCATGCTGTCAGCGTTACTCAACGCGCTTTGGAAAGGACGATGCTCGGAATTTCCCTATACACGCAAGTGCAGAAGGGAATCCGGAGTTTCGAGCCCCGTCACCGAACGAAGATCAGGGATGCCGTTGATTACGCCAAGAAATCGAAGATCAGGTGGGCCGGCCACGTAATGCGATATAGTGGTGACCGTTGGACCAGGGCGGTTACTGACTGGATCCCTCGGGACATCAAACGAACTCCAGGAAGGTCGCCAACGAGATGGTCAGACTTCTTCACGAAAGCTCTGAACGAAAGGAACGTTGAACCTCGTGTCCCAGAAGCGAGGACGATTCACTGGACCACTCTGGCTCGTGACAGGAACGAATGGAAACGCTACTGGCGCCCGCTAGAGGAAGTCGATGATCAGCGGGACGACAGGTGATACAGGTGATACATTTGAAAGAATGGCACTCTAGCGATAACAGTCAGAGTGCGCTTTCAAAGTTCAAAGACTTGCGTTGAAAACAGCGTTGCCAGACACACACTGACAGCGCTGGTCATCGCCTGCTGACAACATTGGTCGCTCGGCGGAAGCCTGTTGACGATTTCAAGGCTGCCTTTGCGCTTTTCCAAGCGGTGAACAAAACCATCAACGGCGGCGCGAACGTCATCAAAAGACGTCCGCCGTCATTTAGTTGTCAAGAGACAATGTCGACGAGTGCTACAGAGCGAAAGACATCGATGATATTTCTCACTTCTGATCTGAGATCTTTAAGATGCACAAAACCAAAGCCGCTCTGTAGCGCACACAAGAGGCGGAAGAGGCTTCATGATGCCTTCCGCTCCGCGCCGTCACTCGATGACGTCCAGTGCTGTCAATTTGTGTTGGGCAGCGCTGCGTTTCAATGCACGTCGTTGGACTCTGGAAGCGGGGGGCTTTATAATTTCCAAATAATAGATTATTCTCAAGTTAAAACCACTGCTACAGAGGTAGTGCCAGGCCGTATTTGTTCTGATGTATTTGCATTTTGCAGTTTTGTTTACCTCCCTTTGAATGTACTCACCTAGGTGGCCAGACTTTACAGAGACTGGATTCCTCGTCGTAAGCTCGTGAAGTCATAGCACAAGCCTGCTTTTCAGTGGGCAGATCGCAAATTCGATCCACAACTCCAAAAGAATTACCTCTGAAAACGAACTTCTTTAAGCGTTGCTGCTCATATACAGAACAGAGGTAAGAGGAAACGAACTGATGAATTGATTATATAAATGAACAGGCTAAGCAGATATGTATGCATTTATAACATTTTTAAACAAATCTCATAAAAAAGCATACCGACTGGAGAAGGATGCATCCATTTGTAAGATTCCAATCCTACCTGTCCTAAATACTCGAAGTGCGACGAACGTGTTTAGCTCCATCAAAGCGGCTCTCCCAAAATTGGCAGTCTGCCAAAAGAACTCCATAGTTAGCTGTGGGTGAACGTCCAGGATGCCAGACATTAAGGAACCATCCACTATTTATGGCAGGTAAAGTGAATGAGTGAGTGAAAGGGAATAAGGCTTTCCAAGAACAATGAAAATAGTACGAGGTTGTACGAGATCACCATGACGGGATTGACATGGAAGGGATATTCGACCGATGTTTCTGTTATTGCAATTGCGCAAGAGCTGTTTATATCAAGCAAAAACTGTCCAAAACTGCCTTCACTGTCGCTATGACTCATGAAAAACTGTTAGGAGTTCCTACATGGGAGTCCCTTGAGATGGTGCGGCCTCTACAATGCCGTTAAAACTTGTCTGCTATGGGTGTGGCACTCAGACGACACAATCTACTAGCCCTTATAACGTCTAATCTGGGCAGTTTACCAATCTGACAGCGTTACACATGGTATACTGGAATGCCACCGATTCATCAGGGTGCATTTGTCAGAAGCCATTTTTATCGCGAACTGTGCCTTCGAAAGAGAGTGATGGCAAGGGCTACTGAGGTGCGCTTCGTTTCGCGCGTCCGTCGAAAGTAGGTCATGTCGCAGCCGTCGCACGCGGCGTGTCAGCTCGCGATCCTTCGTTGCAGTTGTTCGGGGTGTGGGTACATCCACCTTATTCTGGAGGTACGCGGCAAAATTCGTGGTGATTAAAACGAGTCTAGCGCCAATCATAAGGGCACATTTCAAGAAACTGGATATGTAGGACCAGACGAGACGGATTTTATCGTCCCGTGAACGTGTTAAATAGTAACCCGAAGACACACTCAAGCGCCTCCAAACACCCGTCACATATACGAAGCAACAGAACGGTACCCCGGGTGACGCCCACGAGAGTGGGTGGTGGGGTTCCACGGGGTTACTGTACCACAAACCCACGGGACGCTAAAATCCCTCTATTTAGCAATATACTATTGGTAGCGTTTGAATGTCAGCAGCGCGGTTTCAATGATTGACTACGTTATTGCAGTTTGATGTCGCAAGTCTGCTATCAAGGTTTGCTGCAAGAGTTCGTGGGGAATCAGGAGTGAACTCCGCCGCCCTCCTTCAACTACTACCAGAGATATTCGGAAGTGTGAACGAACTGCACAGATGTGACAGAGATCGCAGAAAAATCTGCCAGAACTATCGCAACTGCTGTAAGACAAACCCTGGTGCATAATCGCATCTTGGAGAGCAGGAGACCTGAACATTACACATTCCGCACGCATTTGCCGACTTGTTGAACATCTCAGCATAGTCCATTACTTTCTGCACGATTGGGTTGCCAATCCCGGTAATCAGCTGTAAGCAGCAATTATCAAGTTCACTGAGTAATATATAAAGACGATAAACATATAGAACTTCGTCCAATTATGTGCCTGCCCATCCCTTCGTTGCGCGCGTCCGTCGGAACTAGGTCACGCCGCAGCCGTCACACGCACGCGTCAGCCCGCGATTCTTGACGGACGTCGTAGTTACTAGTGGGACATGGAGATGTGTCCTTTCAGCTCAAAGGGAGGATCACTCGGATTAGTGCAAATATTCACTGACACTTGGCAGTATTGTACTATCATCTCGAGATTGCGGCGTGTCCGTCGGAACTACGTCACCCGCTCACTTCGCAGTGGGCTAAACGTCGCGATGGAAGTAGGGTGGGACACGCGGAATAACGCCGCTCTTCGACAGGAAGATCAGACGTGGGACGATCACGACGTGCTTGATCGAAAGAGGCGGGCATCCGGTGAAGCTTCCGCTTCTCATAACTATATACTGCTTACTCCAATTATGAGGACGTCAGAGTCGGCGTTTATTGTGAAGCCAACTAGGCTTTGGCTTGCTTCAAGGAAAATTCCATAGTGGTCACTATAGGCTCTCATGAACTTCTCTCCGAAAACTTGGATTCACAATAAACACCGAGATTCCATTTTTTTGCTTCATGCAAGGTGGACTGAATATCTACTCGGAATTATCTAGACCAATACTTGATTTCTGGGATAGATCTGCGCAACGACTTCTTTTTACATGGCGGAGAGATTCGTTTTTCATTTTTGAATTGACCTCATAATGATTAGTTCTCATCAAAAGAAGAATGAACTATTTGGGTTTTCAGATGCGCGAACTAAGGAATTTGATCTCATATTAGAGGCAAGTGAATTGTGACACCCCTAGCTGGGACACCACGTAACTCGTTGGTTTTGACAAAGGACAAATCATCAATACGCTTAACCGAATTACTGCAAAACTTACCGACATGTATCTATTTTGATAGCATTGCCGTGGTAGTCGATGCCAAAAAGTGCGATCCGCTGTGCTTAAATGAAATATCTCAACTGAAATTAGCAGATTCATCTAGAAAAGTCTCCGACTAGAAAATTTTGGGATTTTCTCGAAAAAAAAGTTTCACACTTTCAACCCTATAGGCCTATAGTCTGACTGTAGTTCTTTCTTAGGCAGCGGAATGACAATAGCACGTTTCCGTCTGCTTGGCACTTCGCTATTTAGAAACTAAGATTCAATAGGAACCTATATATGGATACATCGCTTAACAACCAAATATGAAAGTTCATCAGGTTTCGTGGCTGATGATGCCCACTCCCCTGCACATCACCGCAATATCTTTTTTATAAAATCAGGAACAGAGACTAGACAAACAATTTTGGACACACAAGAAGTTTCGTTACAGGCTATGACAAAGCCGCGTGTTTTCTTTCAAAGTACGGTCATTTGATCACGCCCCATACATCCCCCCCCCCCCCCCCCCCCCCCCCCCCCCTCCTACGCCTCCGCGGGCTGGATTTACTTCAATTACCCTTCAGTACTTACCATAGGTGTCTTAAATCTGCCGCTCGCATTCGTTCCAAATTTGAACGCTCCAGGTCAAAATTAGCAATTTGCGTGCGTCCCGCCTTCTGTCAATCATGCCACCTCCCATCAGCATTCCCATACTGCCGTTTTTATTCGCAGCAAATTTAAGTGCCCATGGTCCAAACTGCCAATTTTCAAGGACGCTCCGCCCAGAGTCGAGAATTGTCATCTACCATTAGTGTTCCCACTCTACCAACACTGTCGTCTAAAGCCATAATGAATTTGAACACGCTAGATGCACGGTGACAGCAGTTATGAATCCTCGCTGAAACCCCGCCCATTATGGGAAGAGTCCGGTCCTGCCCCCTAACATAAGGGTTCCCATCCAGCCGCCTATAATCCTACCAAAGCTGAGCGCTCTAGGTGCACGGGAACAGCAAATGTGAATTTTTGTCCAAACTCCGCCCATCGTAGGCGGAGTCTGCTCCTGCCACCAACCATAATTGTTGCCATACTACTGCCTGTACTCTTACCAAACTTGAACGTCTCGGTCCACGGGGATAGGAGTTATGAATTTCCTGTCAGACACACAACACACAAACACACCACCTGACACACTCAGCCAATTATATAATAAGTAAGATGGTGGTAGCTTGGATATCGATGAAGTAAGCCTTCCGAGAAGTATGGTCCTTAGCTTGGCACATGATCTCAAGTATATTTCATATATAATATCCACTTCATCCTCACCTCTAAAAGAAGCGGAAACTCGTCTCTTAAGATGAGTTCATAATTCCTGTTGCCATGGACCCGCATCGTTGAAAATTGGTAGCAGTGCAGGGGGCAGGATTATACGTAGAAAGAGCACTGAGGTTGGTAGCAGGATCGGACCCCGCCCACAGGGACGGGATTCGCGCGAAAGTTGGCTCTAACAAGGAAGATCTTTCAGGGCGTGGGACGCTTTTTGAAAATGGTTTTTTGCATGGTATAGGGGCATGAGCACTGAGTATAAATCTATGGTCCATTTCCGCTAAATGGCCTTCTGAATGCCAAAAAAGACTGAAAACGATTTTGTCAGAAATCGCCGTTTCAACCCACTCAGCGTCGTTTGTTTCATTCATGGCGTCGATTGTCCGTACAGTAGAAGGCGTCAGTTGATTGCGCATTGAAAATAACGTGAAAGGTAGCCAAAAAGCGGCCACATGTTGAAAAGTG